>JAJIYU010001084.1:0-41408 GCA_030144865.1 Tinospora cordifolia
ATTCAAGAAAATATTCACAAAATATAAAACTAAAAAGACCATTAAAAGCCCCACAAAATTAAATAATGACCATTAACCCTTACAAAACTTTGACCTCTAAAAAAAAAAAAAGAAATAATAGCTGAAATGATTTTCAGCTTTACATAAAACTAAGCCATATAGTAAATTTTTATATAATTTTTCAATGGCTTAAAAATGAAGATAGTATTTAGTAACTACATTTTCAACATCTAAAATAGCTAAAAGGTAATAAAAAATTCCTTTAAGATATATATTAAAATTTTCTAACTTCAATTAAAATTTAGAGGTTATAGCTCTAACCTCTATGAAAAAAATTGACTTATTTAAGCTTCCTATGAAAAAAATTGACTTATGGTAACTATATTCTCATATTTGTTATTTTTATGATGATATCTGCTTGCTTTGGTTCTTTAGCTTTCTTATTGTAATAAGAAAACATTCTCTCATGTACCCAATTTCCAACTTCCATTGTTGTTTCAACCTTCAATGTTCAGGGCACTTAACATCCCAAACTGTTACCCAACATTCAAGACTATTAAACATTGAACATAAGGCACTATAATGCACATAGCAAAATCCCAAACTTCTCTCATATGCTCTTTATGCTTGTGAAACCTAGACCGTTACCTAGAATGCACAACAAAATAGTGAAGAAAGATACATAGAAGCAACTGGCAATGTAAAAAATGGAGGTACTCTCTTTTTAAGTACACAACTTACCACCACTACAAGATCTCTTTTCAAGCTTCAACAGGCTCGACTATTTGGTGGCTCAGCTAGAAGATCTTCTCTTCACAACCAGCACCGTTCAACACCAGCAGCAGCACTTGACACCAACGTTCGGCTATAAACACTAAAAAAAAAAACGCCCAGCAGCTTTCCACACCAGCAGCAGCAGCGTTCGACACTAATGACAGCTTCAACACCAGCAGCAGCGTTTGAGCAAATGAAACAACCGAAGATCTTTTCAGGGCACCAGCTGCGTTCGACCGAGTGAAACAACGGCAGAGATTCACCAGCAGCAGCGTTCGAGCAAATGGAGAGAGGAGGGAAGCAGCAGTGTTCGACCAAATGGAAAGAAAGGAAAGGCGGCACCTAAAAAAGCTTGATTAGGGCATTTTAGGTGCCGCCCATTGAAAACACGGCACCTAAAAATGAAAATTTTAGGTGCCGCCTGTTCAATGGGTGGCACCAATTTATGCTGCAAATTTTGATTTCTGCCCATTGAACCGGCGGCAATGAGAAGTTTTCAGTTTTTCGTAGCATACCACCCTTTCAATGGACGACATTGTAGTAATTTCCTACTTGTCTACCTGGACGTTGACATGGTGCTACGTGGCGCCGAGCTGGCGAAGACTAGTCTAAAAAGGGATATAGAATTTTTTACCTACTCAAATGGGATATAATATGGATATCAGGCCTAAATTAGTTTTTTTTCCTGTGAATTGCATATAAGGGCGTCTTCAGTATTGACGTGGCAACTCTTTTCTCGAAGACCCATCATATCACCTGTCCTACTACTATAGCGCCCGTCTACTTAACCCGTTTGGCGGCTTTTTGGCATTCGGACTTGCGGGTGTAGACGTTCCTGCTTCTTCCCGCGCTTTTTATTTTATTTATTTATTTTTTAACTCTATCCCTCTCTTGTTCCCAAAATCCTTTCTTTTTCCCATTCATTCTCCGAGGTTTTCGATTTCATTTTCACTTACCCAACCTCAAAGAATCGCTTCAAACAGAAAAACGGAAAAACATGGGAAGTCAATCTAGGGTTTCTTCCGAGCCGGTCTCAGCTCTTCCGCCTCGACCATTGGCTGGGGTTATCTCGAAGATCCGATTGGAGAATTTCATGTGCCATAGTAGCTTACAGATCGAGCTCGGCGAATGGGTTAATTTCATCACCGGGCAGAACGGAAGTAAGTTTTCCAGTCACATCTATTATTGTGACTGTGATCATTGATTGATTGGGTTTCTGGATTCTGCCATTTTGTCTGATTTCCTTCTGTTTTTTTAGGCGGTAAGAGCGCTATATTGACTGCATTATGTGTTGCGTTTGGATGTCGTGCGAGAGACACGCAGAGGGCATCTTCCCTAAAAGATTTCATCAAAACTGGTTGCAGGTTCTGTCCTTGGTTTTCAGTGTTTTCATTTCATTACGAGTTGTTGTTAACGGGCTTTGTATTGGCTGAAAAGAGTTTCTTTTTCGCATGTTAGGTCATTACTAGTGAGTTGATTGTTTTCAAACTCTACTTACGAGTTCATTTGGAGTTGGTGGAAGTATGTGATGGTGGTTGTGAGAGGTTGTGGATGGCGACTAGCAGTTTTTTCCAAAATTTGCAACTGCGATTTGAAGCAGTGGACTGGGTTGTTGGGGATCCGTGTGAAATGGGTTAATCAAGGTGGCTGTTGAAACTGAGAAAGAACGACAATTTGTGTTTACAAGATCTCATTAGTGTGAAAAGGAAGAATTAGGTTCTATCTTGTAATTGACAAATACAAGAAAAAAGGAACTGTAATCAACATTTGTCACCGTAAAGCATATCCACTTATTTTTATTTTTTTCCCTCTGAAGAATAAAGGTTCTATGTTTAGATGATGCTCGCGCCTAAATTGTTAGAGATTTTTATGATTAATGAATCCTATGTTTAGATGACGCTTCTTCTTATCTCTGATTTTAGCTGTTGCTTTATTCTATGACCCATAGAGCATATATAGGTCACTAATGTCTCCATTATCTATACTTCAATAAATTTAGTTTATAAGGTTTACTCAAGTGTGTGACTATGTATTATTTTGTGGGGAGTATATTCTAATTTCTTTAAGTTGATCCCAAGCTCTAGAGAATAGGGACGCTAGGAGGAATTTAGTTTGTAGCTTATGTACAAATTTTTTCCCTCATTGAACACAAGTTGATCAACGGAATATTCTCTTGTGCTTTTGCATTAATTGGTTGACCTATGGTTGATCCAAGATCTCCTTAATCCCCTCCCTTTATTTATTTATTTATTATTTTGAATCTCTTTAATTAATTAATTAATTATTTTTGAAAGGAGACATAATAGAAATATATTAATAAAACTGAACATGGTGTCCATCGCCGAAGCGATTACAAAAGAGCATAGAAGATGAAAGCCCACTTAAGCAACCAATCCTCAAAAGAGTAACTTAACCCTAATTAATTAATTAATTATTGTTAGGATCTTTTTTGCATTAGCAACGCTAGTTGACGTACTCAAGCCCATACTTGCCCTTGTTAGGTGAGAGCTCTAGTATTTGATAGGAAAAATGGTTTAGATGTACCATAGGTGGAGGTGGAATATCGTTTAAGCCTTAAGGAAGGTTAGTGCACTTTGACTTGTGTGGTTGTCCTTAAGGTGCATCTCATCACATCACAATAAGTTGGATATATTTTTATTTGGGGTAGTTGTATCTCATTATGTGCTTTTGTCATGTTAATATTGCTCCATTGCATGCTTGACCTTGGCATGCACAACCATAGCATTCTTTGCGGCTATAAAGGGTCAATCATGTTGCCATGGTTTGCATTGAGTGTCTTTCCACTCTTCATTTCTCCTTTTCTATGTGATTGATTTTTGGCTCTTCTAGTAAGTGTGTTTGACCGAAAGGCTTGGCCCCTTACTCTTGGTTTGTGAAGGGTTAATCAAGGGTTCAACCAAGAAAAGATATGTGACCAAAGGATTGATCTTCGACTCCATCCACCTCCTTTTGAAGGTTCCACATTTATAACCCATAATTTGGAAAGTCTAGATCTATCTAAAATTTAGATATTGGCTTCTCCTATGTTGTAAGTGTGTTTGATCTTTAATCGGTACTTGATTGAACATTTAAATCATGTTAGAAGCAACCAAGATCAAAGTCCTTATTCATATTCATGTTTTGGAGAAAATAAAGAATTGTGATTTTGAGAAAATTATTTCGAAGTGATTGGAATTGTTGGATTGATGATTAGGAATCCAATTTAATACTTTAGAGTGATGTTTGAGCTCTTTGAATCTCGCTCTTGGCTACTTGAAACCCCTCTTAAACTCCTGGGGTTTTCCTTTTTGGCTATCCCACGTTTGAAAAGTGGAATTATGTCCTTCACTGGATGCATCTGCTAGTTTTCCCAAATTCTTTATAATTTAGCCTCTCTCTCTCCCTCTCTCATCTCTAGGTCATTCATACTTTACTTTGGGTATTCCTTCTTCATGATAGTCATCTTCCACTTAAGTTTGAGTCCTTGAGGTCCGTAACGTCTCAGTTTAAGATTTCCTATGGGTCAAGGGCATTTCAAGAAAACTAGGAACATGATTCAATAGTAACTTAAGCAAAAACGAAGGGATTTTACATCATCAATGGCATTCTACTAGTTTCCTCCATTCATTTTTCATTGCTCATTAGGTTTTTCTAAGGTAACCTATTTGCTTATTTGGGTAATTGATTCTAACTACAAGCATGGAATGAAAATTCGTCGAATTTTGCCAAAATTCGTCGAAATAATTTGGATTTTCTGGTTATCGAACCAGAGTTCAGTTGTAAAAAAAAAATTACAAAAATTCGACAAAACTTCGAAGACTTCGACGAAATTCGACAAAACTTCGAGGATTTTGACAAAACTTCGAGAATTTCGACAGAACTTCGAGAAATACGACGAAATTCATGAAAAAAATTGAAGATTTTGGTGAAATTCGTGGAAAACACAAGTAAATAATATATAATTCTTAATATGTACAATAAACACTAAATCTTGTTAATGTTAAAAGACAAGTTTGAAACCATTATATGTATACTTTTATATTTAAAATATATTAATTTATATTTGTTTTCATCAATTGTAATAGAATTTATGCATATTTTTGCATTTACGTAGAATTTTTTGAACTTCTCCAAGTCGACAATTTTTTACAAAACTTCTCTCGAATTTCTCGAACTCTTCGAATTAATTCTGATTTTTGAATGTCGAAGTTTGAGGCGAAGTCGAATTTTTGTTCCTTGACTACAAGTACTTTTTTGGGATGACATAAACACAAGATATGAGCCTAGCGCTATACATCTTCGGGTATTGCTATATGGATTCTCCAAAGAAAGGAGAGAAGTAAAATATGAGTAGAGTGTAAAGTGATGGATGAGGGGAAAGAGAAGATGAAATGGATAGAAATGGAGAAGGAAAAAGACAATAGAAGAACTTCATAGAAAGAAAAATGAAGAAAAATAGGGGATAGAAGATAAGAGAAAGGGAAGCTAAGAAGAAGAAATAAAGTAAATTTGTTGGTTTAAGGTTGGCAACCATCTTATGTTTAGAAGCTTCTTAAAATTTGTCTCTAGTCACCATGTTTCTCCCATAGTTTCAAAAGAGGCTTTTTGGATCCTTTTGGTCTGATTTATGGATTTGTTTTAATGGTGGAAGTAGGAAAGAATCTCAAGATCTACTGATGGGAAATTAACCCTTAAAAGATGGGGAAAAAAGTGAAGAAAACAAAGATTAAGAGTTTAAAATAGGGCATTATCTTCTAGAATAGCTTGATGAGAAGTTATGGCATGAAATATTAAGTTCTTTGTGATGTTTCTTTTCTTTTTAACTTATGGAACGACTAAAGTGAGGTAGAGTAAATGGTAGTCGACTTTTGGGAGAAGAGAGGAGGTGAATGGTGCCACTTTGGTTATGGATAGGATTAGCATTTGCTTGATAAGGATAAGAGTAGATTTGAGTGTAATTATGACTTTTACTTGTTATCCTTGTAGAATTTGATCTTAATTCAATTTCCTTATCCTTTAATTCACATGGGACGTGGAGAATTCTATGAGTGGCAATTTTTGGTCTAGTCTTCTATATTTAGGAACCAAAATTACAGGTAAACACCACTTATACAATGTCATACTCTCTTATACATATTTTATATCATTTTCTCCATAATTTCTTATTTCTATTTTACATTTTGTGTACCAAATTTAAGTTTAATAAATCTTTTAATTGTTCATGAAAATTAATTAATATTTCTATTAATTAATTGTTTTTTCCATATTGGGCTACTATATTGTATTTTGTTCAATTTAATTCCATCTATACTCTTATATCAATTGTTCAAAGTTAATATAATCTAATTAATAATTAATTTTATTTCTTTCTTCTTGACATCATTATTTATTTAATCATTTAATTAATTAAAATAATTACATATGTATGTATGTGTGTATATATATTATTTTCATGTATACATTTGTAATTCATTTTTTTTCATTTTATCAACTGAATCTTTTAATAACTGATTTAAATTTATTCGTTTATTTATTTTTAAGACTATTACACTTGCCACCAGAGTCTGTTGTCATCCGTGGTTGGAGAAATAGGAAGGACAAGGAAGCAAAGGGGGGCCCACCCAGCCAAGGGGTGCATGCGTAGTAGTTGAAGGTGGCCACACTGTGCGAAAAGAGGTAGTGAGGCAAGCAAGACCACACTCGCGCGTTTAATCCATCTACATGGCATTGAAAAGGGAGGTGCAACTAATAATGAAGGAAGATCAAGAGGGGTGGCTGTCGGTCTCTTCAAGCCGAGTTTTGAAAAAAGCAATTTCACAAAAGTCTTTCAAACAGAACCAAGTTGAATGGATTAGGTAGGCATAGATATTGTAGCTTGCAGTCATGATGGAGGCCCACAAGTTAGCCTTAATGAAAGGCTATCTCAAATTTAGTAGTAGGAGGCGCCCCCAACGGTTTGGCCCACAAAGGTCTACCTCCGAAAAAAGCTCAACAAGGAATAAAGCACGACAAGTAAAGACGTTTTCATTGGGGGCCCAACCCTAATGTAGTACCAAATGAGTGGAGAATGAAGGCCCTACTCAACTAGATGATGACAACAATGTTGGGGCTTTTTCTCCAGGAGCAAGGGAGGATGTAGAAGAATTGGAGGATCAAAGCAAGTCAATATCGGTTTGGGTTGAAGAAGTAAACAAGGAGGAGGACGAGCATGACCACTAGCAAGGATGTGCATCCTCTATGTTAGATAAAAAATTTTCCCAAGAACTTTTAATTTTACCAAGGAGCCTACTAGAGTAGAGAATTTCCTCAATCAATTGGAGGTGAGGCTATTTGGGAGGAAGTGCAGCTTGAGAACTTAGAAGAATGATAGATGGGTATGTACAACCACGTATTAGAGGTTCAAATGAAGATCCTGTTATGGAACATTAGAGGTTTTGGGCAGTCGACAAAACAAGCAAAAATCAAATGAACAATAAACCTAGTCAATCCTGACATTGTGACTCTCTAAGAAACAAAAAGGACAAAAATTGACATCAATGCATAAAGGAGGTACAGATGTCTAGATTTGTCAATTGGATGGGAATTCGTATAATGGGGACCGATAGGAGATTAGTCATTATGTAGGACACAAAAAATAGTGCAGGTCAAGGAAAAGAGTTTATTGAGTCTCTCTCAATTTCATTGAAGTTAGAACAAATGAAGATAAAAGTCGGTGGTTCATTGATGTCTATATACCATGTATAAGTGATGAAAGGCAAGCTTTTTGGGATGAGCTGGTAGGCCTATTAGAAATACTCCAAGGCAAATGGTATATGGTTGGAGATTTCAATGCAGTTAGAAACATAGGGGAGAAGTGAATGTGCATAACTACAACCAAGAGCATGAGCGATTCGAGGCCTTGAATAATGAGCTGGAATTGTGGGATGGAGAATTATCCAAATTATCCTTTGCTTGAACAAACAATAACACTAGGGTGATTATGTCTAGGATCTATAGGTTTTCGTTCAACTTATACCTTGATACAAAATAGGAGGTTCCTCCTTGGATAACCATAGGCCACTGGTCAATTGTCTTTGAAACAACCAAGAATGAGTGGGGCCCCACTCCCTTGCTTGGAGAACATCTGGCTCACCTCAATCCAATTCAAGGAAAATCTGAAAGATTGGTGGGAAGAGTCCAATGACATTGTAGGCTTAGATTTTTGGAATGGCTTCCTAGTCATGAGAAAGCTGAAAATGCTAAGAACGAGAATTAAAGATTAGGCAGGAAGGCTGTGGAGAGTAACAGAACGAAAAGGGTGAAGCTTATGATGGAGCTATAGGACCTTGAGGAGTGTATTCGAAGGAGGAATCAGATTCCAAGTGAATTGCATGAGCTGAATATCAAGATGGAATGAATTGTGCACCGAAAAGTTATAATTAAGTGAAACAAGTTTCGGGACAATAACACAAAATACTTCCATCATCTCTTAAACATAAGAAGATTAAGGAACATCATGGAAAAAAATAAGGAACGTGAAGGGGCAGGTCATATAGGGAGATGATTGCATAACAAGCATTGTACTTCAACACTTAAGCATGCTCTTTAGGGAAAGATAAGCCAAAAATTGGGGTATTGACGGAGTAGATTGGAATGCAATAGGAGCAACAACAGAAAGGGCTAATAGGACCTTTTGAGATGGAGGAGATTAAAGAGGCAATTTGGAGATGTAGTGGAGACAAAACTCCAAGGTCAGATGACTTTACCATGCTTATACCAGAGTTCATTGACATGATCAAGGAGAAGCTTCTAATGGTGTTCTAGGAATTTCATCATAATGGCATAATTAATAGAATCACCAATGAGAAGTATGTTTTCCTCAACCCCAAACAATCCAATTCAAGGAGGATATACAGTTACAAACCAGTAAGTCTACTCACAACTCTATATAAAGTAATAACAAAAATTCTAGCACACTGGGTAAAGGAAGTGTTGGGGAACACAATGGCATAATCTTAGATGGATTTAGTGAAAAATAGACGAGTAATACATGATATGCTGATTGGAAATGAAGCAATGGACAAGTGGAGGATGAACAAGAAAAGGGCTTTGCCCTAAAGATCGATTTTGAGGCCTATGATTTCATTAGCTGGAACTTCTTGGATTGTGTAATGGAAAGAAAGCCTTTGGAAAGAAGTGGAGGCAATGGATCCTTTGTTGCCTTTTAAATGTGAACTACTCCATTATTATCAATGACCAATTGAAAGGGAGGGTTCATAACATAAAAGGATTAAGGCAAGGGGATCCACTGCTCCCTACTTGTACACAATAGTGGTGGATGTTCTTGATTGCCTCATGACAAAAGTAAAGTAATATAAACTCACAGAAGGTTTTGAAGTGGGACATGAGAAGCTTCATGTTACCCATCTTTTTTTGTAGACGATTGTATCTTCTTTGTGAACAATGATGAACAGAACTTGGACAATCTAATGGCCCTAATCAGGAATTTTTGCCTCATATTTGGATTAAAAATCAACCTTACAAAGTCTTGTCTTTATGGTACTAGAGGGGAATCCTCTCTCTTATCGCTTCTAGAGGCCAATGATTCAAATTTTTGGCAAAAGGATCGTAGGTTGCAAGAAAACATGCCTTTCAAAGGGTGGAGGATTAATCTTCATCAATTTAGTCATGGAGGCTTTACTAACATATTTTATGTTAGTTTTCGAACTTTCTATGAAGATTGCGTGTATCCTAGAGAAATACATGAGGAATACCCTTCAAAGAAAATAGAACCAAGGATGCACATGATTAAATGGAAAGAAGTGAGGAAACCTAAAATGAAAGGAGGCCTTGTAATATTGATCCTATAAGACAAGAACAAAGCTTTGTGCGCCAAATGGATGTGGAGATTCGATGAGGAAAGAAATAGGCTTTGGGCCAAGAGTAATAAAAAGTTTACATGGGATTCAAGAACCAAAGGGATTCTAGACTACTTAATAATGTCTTGTATAAGTCGCCATGGAAATTCATCCATTCACTTCTCCCAAGTTTTTCAACGAATACAAGATGGAGGATAGGGAAAGGAGACAAGGTAAGATTTTGAGAGGATATTTGGTGCGGGAACACAAGTATAAAGGAACAATTCCTGCATCAAATAGACTAGTTCTTGATACCTAAACAAGATGGGACACATACACTTTGGAACCTACACTTGCGCAGAGGGTTAAGCCACTCCTAATTGGAGGAAGTTCCTAAAATGATAGAGATTATGCTGTTAGTCATGGTGATAGGAGATGAAGACAAATTTGGATTCTAACTTCCATTCAGCTCCTTCACAGTCCAATCAGTAGTGCAAGATTTTCAACTGCACAACAATCATTGGTCAATGCCAAATGCAAAACTCATTTGGGATGGACCTCAACCATCTAAAATCAAGATCATGGCGTGGCCAATAATCTTACGAAAACTTAATTGTTTTGATTTTCTACAAAAGAAAATGCCCTATCTTGCCTTAAGATCCTTCCATTTGTGTGTTACGTAGGGAGGATGAGAAACACACTTCACCATGCTTTCAACAACTATAGCTTCACAAAAGCAATTGAGAGCAGCTGGTGTGAGGGAAGTGAATTTGTGTGAGGAAATGGCATAATGGAGTTTTTTGAAGAAGCATCGATTCTAGATTCACATCGGTGAATGTGTATAGGAGATGCATTTTGTTTACTACTTGGAAAATCTTCAGGGAGAAAAGAAACAATAGATTCTTCATGGATATGTACACTTACAGGAACATAATTTGAAATAGGGCTTTACTTCTATTTGTCATTTAGGTGGCCCCAACTAAGTGCGCAGCAAGATATAGAATAGTGGACTAGATGTGTAACTGGAGAAATATCCTGCTAATTCTGTAATTTTGGGTACTACTTGTTCCCTACATTATCTATTACTCTTAGTATAATCTAGTTTCTTTTCGTCAATAAAAGTGAAAGCAATAGATAAAGAGGAAAACTCTGTTTGGGATAATCTTCCTCTTGGATGGCAGCTTGTAAAGTCAATATATAACATTATGGGCCAAAATGGGGGTTAAGGAGCTTTGCTCACTCATCTTCTAGGCCTTTGGTGGGTGCATTGTGAGAACTTCTTGTTGTCTTGACACTTCTCACTCTTGTACTTTTCTTTCTCTCTATGCAATATACCTTCTTACCTAAAGGACCAAGTTCCTAGCCTTACTTCCAAATTAGAGACTGTTTTTGTATTTGTGTTCATGAATGTTAGGTCATAATAGTAGAAGCTCAATCACTGTGCTTAAGGTTTGCCCTTCACACATGTATGCTCATTCACCTATATTTTCAAATTCTTCCAAAAAAAGTATGGGGACTCAAGAATGAGCATAACCCTTATCTGTATATCAGAATCAACTAGGTTTTGGATCTTATAATTAGAAGGACAAACTAGTCTCACCTCTAGAAATAACCTATACCTAACCCTCATTTTGAGTTGAGACATTGAAGTCATGTAATCATGATTCTGATCCTCTCTTGTCTTGTATTTTCTTGTGAAGTTTCTTTCTTTGTAAGCTGTTATAGTCTATCGAAACCATTTTTGCAGTTTACTGTGAAGTGGGGACCTCAAAATCATATTCCTTGAAATTTATGGTTGGCTGTGATTATAAAATTTCCATACTTATGGAGCTTTGTATTGTGCCTGTTTGAGCAAACCTTGTATGATGTTTCTGTTGATTGTTGATTTAAATATTTACTGTCCCAAGATTTCTTAGTTGTATTCTTGTTGCCTCTTTTTTGTTTTATTCACGAAACCTCCAATATACTTATTTCTTTTATTTGCTACATTTTAAATGCTACTGTTTCATTTGCAGTTATGCTACTGTTCATGTGGAGATAAAGAATCTAGGAGAAGATGCTTTTAGGCCAGAAATCTATGGTGATGCCATAATTATCGAACGCAGAATTTCAGAATCAACTAGCTCTACTAGTTTAAAAGATCAACAAGGTTGCTCTTATTTCTTTACTTTATGTTTTGATTTTGTTGCCTTTTTGGATATTAAATGTCTTTCAAATGCTGATGCTCTAATTTGAATTGCTTATTGATAATATTGTGTCACCATCTTCATTTGAGCCTCATTAATATATGATTTGAATCTTCATTTGAGCCTCATTAATATATGATTTGAATCTAGGTTTTCCTTGTTTGTTTGTAAGTGCTTAATCAAATATTAACTTGATTGAGAATGGTTGAGGGTGGAAAAACATTTTGTATTAGGGGTTTAATGTTTGAGGGTGGCTGTTTTGATGAGAAGGTCTCCCTCTTTTGTTGTACCTTCTCTCTTTGTCATATTAATAAAGTTCTTTGTTTCTTTTTTTTTTTTTTTAAATAATGATTTCCCAAGAATTATTTTTAAATTATCACGTTATTATATAAACTTTGGATATGAAACAAAAAGTATGCTGTGTATCATCAAAAAGGAAAGAGAAGTCAGATTGATTGTTGGAGGACGAGGAGGCTTCTAGCTCAAAAGACAAACTACCATGAAGTTAGCTATGCCTAAGCCAATGTGATAGCTGATAGGCTAAAACCATCAGAGTGCACCATTTTACAACCCATGCTGAAGCTTGGAGTCCTTAAATTCTATTGTTTGTCAAAACCTAGAGTGATCATATTGATCTGAGAAGTGTTATTAACCAAAAGGTTTCTAATCCTTTTAGGTGCATTGTTGATGGCTTCAAAGTTAACGAGCTCCTCGCAATTTGTTGGTTTTTACAATTAATTTATCATTTGGTGTTTAACATAGAGGTATGAGATAATAATTCTTTTGTTCTAGAAGCCATTTTTAGTTGGCTCCTGACTTGATACCAAACACGTTTTCACTAGGGATGTACATAACTTGACCAGCTTGACTTGATCAAAACAAACTAAAATTGAACATTTTGCGTCAGGTTGAGTTGGGTTTAATGTCCAAGTTGTGTTGGGTTTTAGTAATCCTGAAATAGTTTAATTGAGTTGCAAGTTTTACTGAAACATAGCCATCAGGACCCAACCTGATAATGTTTAAAGAAAAAACACTGCCAAAACTGTAACCCTTCTTTTTCCAACACTCCTACGTCTACATGCCACCAAACTTCTACCTAACGGTGTAGCTCCCACCTTTTTTCTCCATCAATTCCTCTCTTCTTTCTTTTGCCAACCACTTCTAGTTCTCCGTCCTTTTTGACTTTCTTCATTTTGTTTTTCATTTTCTTGACGATGGTGGCTGGTGTTTGTGGTGTTGATTGGAAATCGGTAGTGCGTTTTACTTATGAGAGGCGCAAAAGGATGGCGGGAAAAGATAATAAAAAATAATTCAATTAGTTAAAAGAGTGGGTCCTAGGTTTTGTGCAATCACTAAATTTTAATGGGGGATTTAAATAGTGGGAAAAAGGAAAATTAGCAGCATCAAGAAAATTGTAATTTAGGAGATGGGAGTGGGTGTAAATTTTTTTGGAAGTAATAAACTGAATTCTCATTCAGTCTTTCATTCTTGGAAATGATCTATGTTCCCGTCGAGGATGGATGGTTGAGTTGAGGTTGTAGAAAAAGAAATGGAAGAGTTGAAAATTGGGATACAAAGGCTTCTAGGTATTGAGTGGTTAGTGGAGAGACTACCGGGAATCGAACGACTAGTGAAACTTCTAACACAGCGCGGTGCAAATTTCTTAGTAGTTGGAGGACAAATAGAGAACCATGGCATTCATCTTAGCCACTTCTAGTGGTCAAATTCAGCAGGAGGCATTGAAACCTTAGGTCAAGGAGGTTTCCATCAGTTGCATTGACTAGATCCAAATCAGGAAAAAGAACCAATGTGTACTTCTGTACCATGCATTGATAGTGATTCCTTCTTGATGCTTGTGGAGCATGGATTGGGTGACTTTTGTGGTTAACGATGATAAGAGAAGCTAGTCTTTTATGATGACAATCTAGAGCGATTGATCTTTTGTGCAAAGGAATTCTTTTTTTTTTTTCTTAAAGAAACAATATCTTTCATTGATATACAATTAATTACAACCTTGGAATGTTATTACAACCCCTGCCCCTGCCCAAAGGCCACTATACTACATTTACCTACCCTCTTAACCACTCTAACAACGAATATCCCAATGATAACAAATAGTTTGTAATCCAAAAGAAAGCTAGAGATTGAAATTCTTCTCAAATCGTACTTGGAAGAACAAATCTGTCTTCAGAAATCCTGATAGTTCTTTCCTGCCACAAATACCACGCCACTGCCAAACTTGTTATCAACTAATGGGCCCTCCTTTCGTGCTGATCACATCCTAGTATGGGCAAACACAAAACTAAACGTCTAGCTCCATTATCTCTGGGAATATTGGAAAGGAATTCTTCGTGCTCTACCAATTTTTAGAGGATAAAAAATTCATTGCAAAGGCAATCATTATGGATGGCGATGCATTGTCATGGTTCAGTTGGATGGAATTGCATGGGGTGTTCAGATCATGGGATCAATTTAAATCCCAATTGTTGCTTTGGTTTCATTTTTTAGTTGAGGGATTCCTGTGACAGAAGTTTTTGTCACTTTGTCAAACCAGCTCAATGGCTTATTACAAGGAGTTTGAAATTAGGTTGACAGAGTTGCAGGGAATACGAGATAAGATTCTAGAAGGAAGCTTTATCAATGGGGTGGTGCTTGAGATTTAGGTGGAGCTGAGGCTACACAATCATTTAGGCTTGGTCACTATGATGGACTACACCCAACGAATAAATGAAAGACATGTATTGCTTAATTCTATTGGGCCTAATTTGTAGCCCAAAGCCCGGAGGATATAACCCTCTCTTCTACTTCCTTGAGTTGATACATGCCCTTTAGATCACATTTCCCTTCGTCTTGCACATCGTCACTTGCAGGCTTGTATCCATCACAACATTTCGACGATCGACCGAATTTGCACTGCAAGTATGACTTGGTGAGGCAACTCACTTCGTCAAAGTTGCAAGATTGTCGGAAACGAGGTCTCTGCTTCTATTATGATGACAAAGACATCGTAGGGCATCGTTGCTGTAAGGATGTAAATGTTCTCATTGTTCTTGATCTAGACGATGATCTCTCATTTCTTTCGCAGAATGAAGCTATTGATTCCTGAATCCAAACTCCATTAGCAATACTAGAACATGTTCACCATCCTTACATTGCTTGGTTGAACTCTTCTTGCCAAGCACGATGAAGGTACATAGAAAGATTTGCGAGACATATGTGAATTGTATGGTGCACAATTTTTTTCCAAGCTCGACTTGAAGTCGAGTTATCACCAAATTCGAGTATGACTTAAGGACGTTCCAAAACAATGTTCCATACTCATGAGGGCTATTACAAGTTTCTTGTGTTGCCTTTTGGCATTACAAACGCTCCATTGACATTTCAAAGTCTTATGAACCAGATTTTTAGGGAGTACCTTCACAAATTTGTCTTCTTTTTTTTTTTTTTTTTTTGACGATATTCAAATCTATAGTACGGGCTTGAACGAGCACCTCCAACACCTGCATTTGGTCTTAAGCACACATCACCAACATTAATTGTTTGCCAATAGGAAGAAGTGTCCGTTCGCTCAATCCCGCATCAACTTTTTAGGGCATTGGACCTTGGTGGTTGGGGTTTTGGTTGACTCATCGAACATTGAAGTAATGGTTTGTTGGCCTAAACTGACAACTCTCAAGGATCTTAGTGGATTCTTGGGATTGATCACATATTGCCATCGCTTTGTTGCAGGATACAACAAGATGGTTTGATCCTTAACGTAGTTATTGAAAATCAATTCTTCTCTTGGTTCGAGGATAAAGAGAAGGCTTTCCAAACCTTGAGGCAAGCAATGGTTACCATCCTAGTTTTGCCTCTACTCAATTTTACATATATTTTTCTCATTGAAACATATGATTTTTAGTTTTGAGTTGGGGGCAACCTGTTGCACCAAGGGTGTCTAATTGCCTATTTCAGTTGCAGGTTGTCACCAAAGGAGTAGGTACGTTCGGTTTATAAGAGGGAACTTATCGCCGTATCCATTGTTGTACAAAATGGCGACATTACGTGTTGGTTAGTCATATCATCATTTGCATAGACCAAGGTAGCCTAAAATTCTTACACGACCAGCAAGACGTGAGTCTTGAGTATCAATGTTGGCTCACTAAGCCGATGGGTTTGATTTTGAGATTCAGTACGTGCTTGGCCATGAGAATAAAGTAGTTGATGCATTGTCACGCTACTCGGAAGGTGCATTTTTATTTTTATTCTGTTAGTTTCTTCAATTCTTTACTAGCCTCCCGTACTAGTTCAAGTAGCACAAGATCCTTACTTGTACAAAATAAAGTCAACACTATTGGACAACCCAGTTGCCCACCAACACCTCTTTGTCAACCAAGGGCACTTGTTGCATAAGGGATGCCTGGTCATTTCAACCTCCTCCCCTTAAATTCCAATGCTGTTGCATGAATCTCAAAGCTTTGTCATTGGGGGATAATTAGGCTTTCTACTTAATTACAAGTGGGCGTGGGAGTTAGTGGAGCTCTATTGGAAAGGGATGAAGTGTGGCTGCAGTAGAGTAGCTATTAAAAGAGTGTGATCAGATCGTAGATGAGCTGAAATTTCACTTGTTCCATGCCTAACATCTCATGAAGCAAAGGGCAAATGCTCATAGGTGTGATGAAGTGGGGGACATGGTAGTTGAGGTTGTGACCCTTTAGGCAATAATCCCTTGTGAGACGTCCTTTTGACAAGCTGGCTCCTAAATTCTTTGGGCCCTTCAAAGTGTTGCAGCGTATTGGTGTAGTTGCTTATCACCTTGACCTACCACCATCAACAAAAATTCATCTTGTTTTTCATGTTTCTTGGCTAAAACTGGCAAAAGGTATGTTCCATCAAGTCTTATTGCTTCATTCCCATCTCTCTTCTAATATGGAATGGCAAGTCATTCCAAAATCTGTATTGGTCCCTCGCGATTCCTCTGCTCATGGTCATGAGGCACTAATCAAGTGGAAGGACTTGCCGGAGTTTGAAGCATCATGGGAGTCCATTTCAAATCCGTGTCAAAATTTTCCATCTTTCAACCTTGAGTACAAGGTTGTTCTCCATTTGAGGGCTGATGATGGGAAACTAATAGTGCCTTTTACTTATAAGAGGTACAAAAGGATGGTGAGAAAATATAATTAAATTGTAAATATTTGAGTGGCACGCAGGTTTTGTGCAGCAACCCTTAAGTTTTGAAAAGGGGTTTAGATAGTGAGAAGATGGGAAATTAGGAGAATTGAGAAAATTGTAAATTTGTAATTCATGAGGAGATTGGAGTGGGTGTAATTTTTTTTGGAAGCAATAAATAGCGAGTTTTTATTCATTCTTTCATTCTTGGAAACAATCCCCATTAGTGTTCTCAAGTCTTAAATATATTGGTAGCATACACTTGCTAAAGTCTATATGAGAGGACATAATTGACTTGTTTAATATTTTTTTTAAAGAAACAAAATAAAAAAGGTTTGTAATTTTTTTTTTTTTTTGTGTATTTAGGCAATTGTATGTTCTTAGAAATCCTTTGTTTTTGTCATGAGACAGTTTTACCTCACTTTAAAAGAGCATCACGACACGACATAGTAACCTAGTGGGTCAACCATCATCCCTCGGCTTTTTGGATTATTACTAAGCTTGTTCCACATACTATATCCACAATTGTCAA
Organism: Tinospora cordifolia; assembly: GCA_030144865.1. Classification (NCBI taxonomy): domain Eukaryota; kingdom Viridiplantae; phylum Streptophyta; class Magnoliopsida; order Ranunculales; family Menispermaceae; genus Tinospora; species Tinospora cordifolia. Next base: position 17,478 of record JAJIYU010001084.1, read on the forward strand.
AATGAACTAACTACTCTCCTTTCAATATTTACAAATATTGCAGTCCCAAAACTTAATTACATAACTGGTTAGTTCTTAATACATTAGCCTTGTTCAAAAATTTTTCCCCTAATTCTTCATACAAACAAAATTAGTTGCAACTCTCTAAGTTGAACCTATGAGGAAGCGCTCTAGATATCTCAGGCAATGATGATTGCTTTATCCCTCTCGAAAATTGACTTGAAATGGGGTAAGAAAAGTGTAGTGAGCCTACTCCACGACTAAGTGAGTGGAACGATACTATGAAGCACTAGTGGTGCAGGGTTTTCCCATATAAATATGAACGTGTGTAACCTGATGTACATCCCAAGAAAGATGCATTATTCTAGTATAGTCATGTCCAAATTAGTCATGTACTACATAATAACTCATAGTATCATAATCAAGGAGAAAAACTGACCTACTTTCGAGCTAACTAGAATTAGGTCACGACAACGGTTGGGGACTGGACAATGTCACACAAACCAAAGCGGTACCATACACACCCTACACGCTAACCTATAGGTAATACCAATCCATTCTTCTAGCGTCAACAAACATTTAGGTCCAAAATATTCCTTAAAAGAAATACTGGTAGCTTTATCATTCCTAGTGTATTAATTGATAATCACCCATCTCATCCTATAGACAAGAACCTCAAAACATTGCTATGTTAATCCCACTGGACACTAGGCCGTGATGTTCCTTCGGTAGACTAAAACTTTGTTCTTTATGCTTTTTTAAAACATCTTATGCAATTCAAAGTCTTTACATGTAAATTGAACATACTATGCAAATGCAAGCATATTATGTGCAAAATTGTAAGATCTACTTACACTAGTACGCTTGTCGAGCCTTAATTGGAACCATGGTAATGCCACCAATTGTAAAAACCTCACATTTTACACATATTTCAATACCATTTTGTGTTATGGATGAAAATCACCTCTTTTCCTTCTCAATAGTTTGGTCAACTCGTGTTTGACCAAGTCAACACTGATGCGGACTTGTAAAAAAGTCAACTTTGGCTAAACCATAAGTCGCTAGGCCCATCTTCTGGTTGGTCAAAGGGTCATTTGGTCAAATGGGTTGAATTGTTAACTTGGTCAAACTGGTAAAGTGGGGTCCAACCAGGTCAACAAGACTTGGTCAATAAGTCAAGGTGGTCAAATATTGATCTAGCGGTCAAAACCTTGGTTCTTTGGACCATTAGTGCGGTTCAGGTTGCAATTGTACCCAAATCGACGAGGAATGGTGTTTGGACCAAAGAACTTGTCCATTTTCTTGAGGTTAAACCGTGCATCCATTTGACATCAAATTTTGCAGAAGTTTTATACGCTCCTAGACATACTTGCTGTAATTTTCTAACAAGGGTTGATGCTTTTTTTACCTACGGTAATTCTGATGTTATTTCTATAACTAAAGTGCACTCTATTCACTTAGACATGTTATCTAAAGCTAGCAATTGGCACAACCAGGAAGGAAATAATATTAAGGACCCTTAAACATCACTTAAGAACGAGTAAGCACTCATTATTTAGGTCTAAAACATCATTAGAAAATCAACATATTCATTAGGTCATCAAATTATGCATACATCACCAAATAGTAATGTTATATTATACCTTTGTATGCCACCAGATGAATGTTATGTGCTCAATAGCCACACTCAATCCCCTGTTTTAAGGGCTGGTCCAGCAACAAAAACAGAGCTTTGCCACTCCCAAATCTCCAAATATAATTGCCTTAATTGACAAGTTTTATCACACATTAAACTATGCCCAATTTATCCTAAAAATTATAAATTCTAAATATGATTTCATACCAAACCAAATGATTAACATACGATTTATGAAATAAGGTAAAGATGACGAATGTACCAGCTGGAAATGTTGCCTCTAGGATTGGCCAAGGTGTACGCTTCAACAACTTTCAATTGCCTTCTCCAATTCACCTTAGTTCTTCATGGCCAGCACACGTGAGGATGAGGCCCCCTCATACACACCTTATAACCATCAAAGTCAAATCTTAGGATACACATATAGGAACACATGAAACCAAGATCTTAACATGATGCAAGTAGTAGAATAGTACCTAGCTGAAATTTTCACCAACACTTCACTTGCTCATATGCCAATTCACTCCGTTTCCAACGATGTTATGTAACTCCTTGAGCTGAAAGATATGCGGATGGTTTCCCCTTGAAATCAATCTTACTAAGGACCTCTAATGGTGGAATAAAGAGGGCTGCTTGTGCTTTGTTGTTATAGAGAGTAGATGAAGGAGGGGATGGCGTTGGAAGAGAGAAGATTTCTCTTAAAGTAAGTGTGGCTGGACTATTGCATGTCCATGCTTACACATCTTTTTTTGTTTTTTCTTTTAATTTTTTTTTATGGACAATTAGCACCAACCTTGTTGCTTTCAGACACTCAATCTCATGGGCCTAATTCGAGTTCCTAAATGGACCATCAAATTCCATGTCCATCATCCATTTCAATTAAAGCTCATGTGTTCGTAGAGGAGAGTATGCAACTAAGTTACTATTTAATCATTTTTAGTATAAGGCTGACCATTATCTTAATTTAGGTTAAAACATTAACTAAATCTTTAATATACTAATGCATTCCTTAGCAAGTGATCACTTAAATGCGTCTCACTTGCACACTTATGTATTAATGCAACTGTTACGCCTCAAATGACAAATTCTCTACAAAATTTCCTTTGCATTTGTATTTATGTACACCATTACATACAATTACAAGGCATTGAATCTGGGGCAACAAGGGGACAAAAAAGGTAGGTTGTGATAGTTTCGTTGGTAAACCCTAAACACTAAATTTTAAGGTTCTTAGAAATTGAACAATTGTATGTTATATTGATTAACTTGTTGCTCACTTCATCTTGATGAAAGTCCTCAAAAACATTTTACTTTTACTTTGTACTTCCTAAATTTTGCTTTAAATACCAAATCTCTTTAGTGGATCAATTTAAACACTCTTCCTTGGTACAACTTTTTCCCAAGTGCTTCAAAGGAAAATAGGTTTTGATAATGGTGGTTCTCCTAGCTTATCCCATAAGTAGAAAAGTTATGTTTTCATTTGCAATTTGACCAGCATAAGTTTTTGTCAGACACCTTTGAAAAAAATGTTGGAAAACAAAGCCCTTTTCAAAAGCTTCACCAATTGAAGCCCCAATATAATTTTATTTTATATATTTTCAAGTGGTATCTTGTGAAAAAAATTTGCGTTTTATGCCAAGGAAAAGGTTTATGAGTAGCTAATCAAGTTCATGTGATTATCGGTTGATCTTTCAAGATGATTCCAAGATTGGTGATGCATTGCGAACAGATCACCATGTTTGATTTTGGACTTGTTGGATACTAGGCAAATCAATATTCTGTTCTTGTATACATAATTATTGGATACTAAGGTGAATGAATCTTAGAAATTGTTGGATAATAGGTTTAGAAAAGCATGAGACATAATTGAGGCATGTATGCCTTTACACTTTATTTCGATTGAGCATGACCCTCCTACTTGCGGCCTCCTCTTTAGAAGGGTTCTTTCAGACAAGGAATGCCGAGAAATCCTCTTTTCTTGATTTTTGCAATTATGTCCACCTGTCTAGTGTCGTGGATGAAATTTAATGGCCAAATGACCCTTTTGGACCCTTTTTTCCCAAATCTTTTTTTGTTTAACCTCACTTCTCTCTTCATCATCATGCTTAATCTTCCTTCACTCCCCCTAACTTCATTTGAAGAATGTTCTTGTTACTTCAAAAGTCACGTTTTTGCAATGGACTATAGCCCATTGACAACGGAGTTGTGCTAATCTGTTGGGGAAATGAAAACTGGTCTCTTTCACGCAATTGGTATTGCTTGTTTAGAAAAGAAGACTAGTTAACACTTGTTTCTGGATTGTGATTTTTCTAGGAAAATTTGAAGATGGTGGGAGATTATGTTAAATTGGGTTGGTCTTCTCCATAATCGCTTCATTGTGACATTTTGTGGGCAATAACATTTGCCTGCACTAAATTGAAAGACTATTGTACAGTGTGTTATTGGGTAATTTGGTTAGAGCAAAACAATTGCATTTTTTATGACATTGAGGGGGACCTGAATGGTGTGTTGGACTGCTCTTTTTACCTAACTCTTTATAGATACGCTCTTTTAAATTGTTAAAAGGTTACACTTTGGGTGATTGATTGAGAGATTGGCTTTCAATACTTGTATAAATCTTGTATGGGGTCCAAGGCTTTCTTTTTTTTTTTTTGTTGTGTTTCATGTACACTCCTTCACACATTTACTAATTAATTCAATTCTTTCTTTTTCTTATCAGAAAAGATTTATGCCTTTACACTGCATTTATGTTAAGACTTTTGTGAAGTTTTGCTTGATGTTGATGCTTTGCATGAAAAGTGGCAAGTTAGAAAAGGAATACTCTTGATTACCTTGTTTAGTTTTTAGCCTTTTTACCTTTCCTGAGGTTGTTGGTAATGTAATTAAGTTTGGAGACCTAAAATCAAAAAGTTTTGCGTTTAGAGCATCCACAAGTCATTGTATTAGCAGCTAGACTATTGAAATTGAACACTTATCCATACAGTACAAGGTTGCCTATAGGTATCTTCTTTCCACGATCCAATCATATTTAAGTTTATACTTTCTGGTTGGTTTGCATTAATTGTGTTGTTTGACCTAGTTTAATTCTGGTCTTATTATTGTTCTTTTAGCTCCTTCGACTTGTGCTAGAATCCCATTTCTTCTCACTATTCCAATCCTTTGCCTTTCTTTCATTTTGACTCATAGTTTATTTTTGGGGCTAGAAACATTTTTTTTTTCATTGTCTCATAATCAAACTACTTCTTTAACTATTTGTATATTCAACTGGGGTAACCCTAGGTTATTGTTGGTGGCTTCACTCTGAATTTTTTTACCCTTTCTATTTTTTCTCTATTTGCCTTAATATTCTTATGTTCTCCACATACTTGTTATTTAAACTTGTGCTTTACGCATTCTACAAATACTAGATTTCAAATATTATCTTTGGATTCTCGTTAATTTTCATTTTGTTTTTGTTGTAAAATGTTGAAGAATTTTATGAGCTGGCTGACAAAACTAGGTAATAAGTCTTGCTGTTAATGAGGTCAACTTTTTATGTTGTTGAAAAACCAGATATCGTCCTTGTCATGACATCTAAACTTTATGTCGTGATCCTGAATTGAAGAGCGTAATACGTAAACCACATCAATGCTTTAATTGCTCTTTTAGGCTAGAATAGATAGCTTGTTCTGCTGCCACAAGAAAGGGCGTTTTGGATTGGATTTCATCCAATAAAGACAATTTCACTTCTATAACATAAAAAATGGAGTGAATGATCACAAGTCATGCGACAATGGTTCCATATGAATGGTTTGCTCCACTTCCCAATTTTTTTCTGACTACAAAATTTTTGGTTCCTTAAATTTGTGTATGATTCCTATAATTTTAAACTTTTTTCTTGTGTTCAATTCAAATTTATGTTTGTAACAGTATATATATATATATACATATATATATATATATACATATATACATATATATAGATATATATACATATATATATATATATATATATATATATTCAATTCCAAACTTTTTAAACTGGATACTTTTTTCAGGGAAAAAAGTTGCCAGCCGAAAAGAAGATCTTCGTGAGCTTGTCGAGCATTTCAATGTGCGTCTTCTGCTCACTGCACTTTATATCATTTGCCATTGGTGACATCTCTAATTCTAGCTCATGCAAAGATTTCTCTCTTTTCCTTTTTTTAAAAAATTTTTTTGTAAAGAATATAGCTATAATTAATGATGTCTAACTTAAAACCATTGCCAATATAAAAGAACTTGAATTATTTGGATGCAGAAAATGGGTGACATGGAGGGTGGTCATTGATTTAAATTTAGAAGCAATCCCTCCAATATATAATTGAGTTTGTACTTTGTGCCTTCCTTCCATTCTCCACTTCTCCCAATAAGGGCTGAAATTGGTCACGTTGGGTTGGTTTGCATTTTGCTGAAAATTTAGCTTGATCCACCTATGTTGGCTGAAAAAAATCTTTACTTGATTCCAAGGTCCTCTATGCTGCTTAAGCGTAGAGGCCCCTATGCATGAGGTTTCAATGCTTGCTGTCAAGATTGCAAATGTCTTGAAGGCAGATAAGTAAAATGATGTGGGGTTGGGGGAGGGGTGGAGATGACAGCTTTATATAGATGGAGTGCATATTCTCTAAGAGACCATTGGCACATTTTCCCAATACTTTCCATCACCCTTTAGTCTTACATGAGCACCTTTCACACTCCTTTCTTCTTTGGCACAATTTTCTCTCTCTTTTGTCTTCCTCTTACTTTGTTCTTTAAACCAATATCTTTTACACACACGCTTGCACACACACACTATATATATATATATATTGAAAGGAAACAATATTTACTAATATTATAAGGCAAAAAGGTGCTGGATGAGGTACCCCGCTAAAGTACAAACATAGAGATTCTATTGATTGTAAAATACAATGCCAATTCTTAGCCCAATCCCCAAAACTATGTCCTAAACCCGACGTAGAAGAAGAAACCTAAGTAGCGAAGAAAATGATTTACCTCTTCCAGATTCTCTCCAAATCGACCGGACAATTCTTCAATATGCATTCTCTTTGTGTATTGAATAAGTCATATTATATAATACACATATTTGTTGTATTGTGTGTATCTTATTTTATTATCGTATATATGTCTATACATGGCAATAAGCTATGAGAAAGAGGTTTTCTATTATGCTTAACAATGTGTGAGCAAGGGATCACACAAAGTAAAAAAGTTATGTTGTTCTTTTGTGTTATAGATTTATACACTTATCAAGAAGTTTATGTAATGTACATAAGATTATATGTATTTATTTCTAATTCTATTTTGGATAAATCTTACATGCAAAAGCTTATCAAAGAAGACCCTTTGTTCTTTTCTCTATCTTGAATAAATACAAATACATAAGTACTAATTAGAAGTGTCCACTTTGATCTCATATTACTTCGTGCATATAAAAGTTCATAATAATCTCCTTGCCTCATGGGGCCAGAGGCAAGGAGATCGACTTTTCCCGTTCCTTTATATCTTAGTGGCTGATAGTTTACATGGTATTATCTAGAAGGCTAATGCGCATGGCCTTAAGGGTTTTGAGGTAGGGGCGAGGAAAATACATTTAACCCATCTTTTATACGCGGATGATTCACTTTTCTTTCTGACGAATGATTCGAGGAGTTGGAATATGCTCATATTGGCCTTGGAGACTTTCTCCCTCATCTTCAAACTGAAAATCAACTTCCATAAGAGCCAAGTGGGGGGACTCCATTTTTTTGAAATGGTGATGCAACAAGCTGTTAAGACCTTGGGCATTTTAGCAAGTACCTGGCCAATCAAGTACCTAGGCATCCCCTTGGGAGGGAAACCCAAGAAGTTCTCATTCTGGGAATCGGTTATGCAGATAGGAAAGAAGAGAATAGAAGGCTGGAGAGGTATCTACCTATCTAGAGGGGGTCAGCTTCTGCTCATCAAGGCTGTGTTGGAGGCCCTTCCAACTTACAACATGTCTATTTTTCAGATGCCTATTGTGGTCCAAAAAGACTTGAAAAGATGTATTGGACGCTTTTTCTGGAAAGGTGGAGGCATAGACAAGGAGCAAATGTTAGTCAGGTAGTAGCAGGTTTGTCAGCCGACAAATAATGGGGGTCTAGGAGTGGGATAGTTGAAAGTCAAGAACCTTGCTCTGGCTACCAAATGGCTGTGGTGATTTCCCAAGGCTCAAGGGCTTCTTTGGGGGAAGATAATCGCCGACATACACAACATTTCCTAGAATAATATGATGACAGGTCTTCAATGCAGAGCCACGAGTAGGTCACCATGGAAGTTCATCCATTCAGTTTATTCAAAATTTCTCAGCCAGGTGCAATGGAAAGTGGGTGATGGATGATACATCAGAGCTTGGGAAGTTGCTTGGAGTGTATAGGCTCCTCCTAAAGAGGAGTTTCTACGGCTTTTTAGTCTGGTTCAGCTCCCCTAGGCCGCTCTATTTCAGCTCCGAGATAGCACCCAATGCAATAATTGGCATCTAGCTATATGAAATCTGCATTTTCGGAGAGATCTAGAGGATGAGGAGATCAATGAACTAGCAGTTTTGCTTTAGCAATTTGATCATCTGCAACTAAACTCTCTTGAGGATTCTTAGCGCTGGATTAAGGAGGAGTTTAGAGTTTTCTCTATTGGATCATGCTATATCGCGTTTTTTGCTGGGAACATTATGTCGATAAATGGCAACCTTGACCTGATATGGAGGGTGAAAATGCCTCTTAAGATTAAAATTTTAGCTTGGCTAATTATGTAGGCCATTTAAACTGTAGTATTCAGCTTCAGAAGAAGATCTCTAACTTTTGTTTATCGCCTTCCTGGTGTTGTTTATGCAGGGCTGCTAAGGATGACGTTCGCCACTTTTTTTGGAACTGCCAAGTTTTGAAGACAGTTTGGACATTACGATAGCATAATCTCTCGGCGATAACTAGACCACCCGATAATACTAGAAGCTTCTCTTGTCCTCCCCACACATCTAGACCGTTGAAGTCATACTGGTTTTTTGATTCATTCTGCAATTTGGGCTGCAGTTCGGGAGGCTAGGAATAGTTGTATTTTCTAGCAAGCTAGTATTAATGTAAATCGGATTGTGGATAAGTCTGTTTATATGTTTATAGGTTGGATCTCTTCTTCTAAGTTAGGACTAAGGTACTGTTTTGGGGATTTGATGTTCAACTGGGCTTTCATTTTGTACTCTTTTTTCTAATCGCCAACGACGTTGGATATCTCCTCTGTCCTCTATTTATATTATACTATTTTGTTTCCTTTCAAAAAAACTATACATAAGAATTGCAAACAACATTTTTTGTTAACTAAAGAGCATTTTTTGTACTTCTGCATCATTAGTAAATGTTTTTCTTTATTATCAATATTTAATAACTTTAGACTATTATACATATAAGAAATTACGTAATCAACACTCAATATAATTGTTTTACAAAATATGCTAATTGCTGTACAAATTTTAGTTTTGTAGTCATCATAGAGACCGAGAAACAAAAGACTAGGTATTTAAAATGCCTATATGTTTTAGATCATAAAACAGAAATTCTAAAACGGAAATTTCCCAATGTTTTTAGATTATCTGATATGAAGGAAGGGTCGGTTGTTGAGTTTAGATCAAGGAGCACAATAGACAATAGTAGTATTTGGGGGTGAGACCTTCGTATAAGCAGAAATATAGGAGAAGGATTTATAGAAGAAATTAGTGAGATGATGAACCTGCTGTAGAATTTTCATCAAGAGGACACCAATGTTGAGGACCGGCCAATGTGGATGGGTGAAGGATCCAAAAGATTCTTAGTTAGATCTTTCATGACCCAACTTAGTGTTAGTAGGACCAACCAACCAACAATTTCGGTGGACTTCATATGGAGAACAAAAGTTCCAATAAAAACAAGAATGTTAACTTGGTTAATTAGCTTGAATAAGCTAAACACAGCAGAAAACCTCCAAAGAAAGTTTGCTGAGTATGCTCTTAACCCTTCTATATGCTTGTTGTGCAGGGATAACTCGGAGACCACTTCTCACATTTTTGGTCAATGCAAGAAGATATAGTAGCTTTGGAGAAGGTGGACAAATGATTGTACAGTTTTTGAATCTCCTGTGGACCAAGATCTTTTTAGTATTTCGGATAATGTAGCTTAAAGAAGGTTGCAACAATATTGGAAGATTATGGTCTTTGTAGTGTGGTACACAGTGTGGGAAGAAAGAAATAAAAGGCTCTTTTTGAATAGGTCTAGGTCGGATATTGTTGTGTGGGAAAGATCTAATGTTTTATTTGCTACTTAGGTTTCTTGTACTAAAATGGGGAAAGGTTATAATTTTGGGGAATGACTATGTTAATGAGCAAACATCTTACGTAGTCTGTAATCTTGATTGTTTGTGGTGCCTGGATATCTCATCAAGCTCCACAGTTTTTCTTATTATCATATTAATAATAGTTTCTGTGGACAAATGACTGTACAGTTTTTGAATCTCTTGTGGACCAAGATCTTTTTAGTATTTCGGATAATGTAGCTTAAAGAAGGTTGCAACAATATTGGAAGATTATGGTCTTTGTAGTGTGGTACACAGTGTGGGAAGAAAGAAATAAAAGGCTCTTTTTGAATAGGTCTAGGTCGGATATTGTTGTGTGGGAAAGATCTAATGTTTTATTTGCTACTTAGGTTTCTTGTACTAAAATGGGGAAAGGTTATAATTTTGGGGAATGACTATGTTAATGAGCAAACATCTTACATAGTCTGTAATCTTGATTGTTTGTGGTGCCTGGATATCTCATCAAGCTCCACAGTTTTTCTTATTATCATATTAATAATAGTTTCTGTTAAAAAAAATGCCTATATGTTTACTTCAATAATATGCATTTATTTTTGATGGGAAACATATTGTATCATGTTAAGATGAGAAGAAGGATGAGGTATGCCAATTACAACCTTTCCAAAATATTATCCCAATTTAACATCCAAGTTCTAAATACATAGCCCCGAGATAGCTTCCTGATATGATAATAAGACTTGTACAATATAACTAATGTCCCTAAAGATTCTAATGTCCCTTGAACATAAACTGGAGTCCCTATTGTTTGCAGCAAGGCCATGGCAGCTACTGATGCTATGAGCCTAAAGGGAGTCTTTTCTTGCATTAACACCTGTAGCCATTTACCAGCAAGTAATTTGTTCCTGTACGATAAATTTGCTACACTGAGACAATCATGTTGGAGATTCCATTTTAACTTTAGTTGAGCTGACCAAATCACAAGGTCTTATTGTATACTCATTCTTCCAAAGAAAAGATGCATCTCCTTTTCACGGCAATCACTTGTTTGGGTTAGTGAACGAAAAACATTAAGAAGGTAGGAAGACCTTAGTAACAATTTCAGCAAGATGCTTGGACCCCTCTTGATAAATAATTCTTCCTCTACCCTTCTATTCTATGAGAGACAGCCGTGATAATTGGATTTGAGAATGCCACGGATCATGGCTGTTGGCTTGCCTCCAAGAGGCATATCAAGGTAGGTAAGAGGCCAAGTTCCAATTGATACCCCCATGGAATTAGCAACTGATAAGACATCAACAGCCGTAATGTTAATTCCCACTTACCGACATTTGTTCAAAATTATGTTGAGTCTTGAAATGAAACGGAAGCATCTAAGGATGTTCATCGCAATTTCCAAATGAGGAATAGACAATCATTGCAAATTAGATTTGTATGTCTGGAAGGAGGCATGTTTTTAAGAAAGCCTATTTAATTTTTGATTTGAACTTGGAAGTTTACAATTTCCATTACAAGGTTTTCTAATTTAAAATAAATTATTTTGAGAATCATTCTTACATTTATAGTCTAAATAGTTGGTAAATGGCCTTTTCAGGTAGTGTTTAATAAGTCTACTTAACTTCTACTTTTATTTCAATTCCAACCTCTAATTATAGTTCAGTTCAAGCTCTATTTAAATAATTCAACTTTTTTGTTTTTTTAACTTTTTCTTCTGAAGATTATAACCCTATTTCAAATAGAGGTTGAAAAATCTTTTAAATATATATATAATGATTTATTTATTTTTATTATCTTCTAATTTTTGTAGCAGGTAAAAGTAAAGTTACCAAACATCACCATAGTCTACTTTGGTGCCTAGCTAGATCATGATCATGAGTGTTACATTTTTATGCTATAACTTTTACTCTGGTAAATTAATTCTCAAACTATTATTCTAATATTTATGTAATTACTTGGATTTCTGTTTCTAAACTAGGCAAAGAGTACACATTCGGAGAGTGGCTTTGTAATGGGGGTGACATAATTTACTCGATGTAACTTTTTGTAAGCTTTTATGTCCAGATATCTCATCTGGAATGTACTCTTTTATTTAGTAATATATACATATTCTAGTTTCTTTTCAAAAAAAAAAAACATTTATGTAATTACATTATTGTTCTATTATTTCCAAGATTGATCCATTTTTTTTTAAATTCATCAAATTGATGAATTAACCAATTGACATGTGCTCACGTAATTAGAAAAATACTACCAACCCTATGATTAGATGCACCTCCACTACTCAAAAAATATATATATATATATATAATGCCTCAAGTTGACCCTAGTTGGTTTTATGTAGAAGAGGAATGTAGCTTACTCAAAAAGACAAATAAATGACATATTCAACTATATGCATTTATTTTATTTTTGATATTGAACCTTTAGCAAATAATTTCTTAATAACTTATTAAATAATGCTGGTGCCTTTTTTAAACTTAAGTGATGTTTTTTAAAATTCTTTTTAGTTTTTAAATGGCTTTCATAGGATAAATAGCGAGAAGGAAGTCACTTATCTTCTATAAATAGGTCTTCTCCTCTAGCAAATTTTGTTTAATCCTCAAACAACTCTCAAGAGGCTATGAATGTTGGGCTCCACTTAAATGGTAGGCTACACAAATAAATATTATGCTGCTTATCCAAGTATGAACAAATTCTATATTATAAACATAAATAGATATATGTTAACACATATGTTAGTGGTTATGACATGAGAAATTTAATTGTTGGGTTAAGTGATTAGGTCAAGTTGGGTGAACTTGACAACATTTTAGTAAGCTTGTCCAACCAGTTTGTCTTGGTTAACAAAACAATGCAACCAAGTTGATGACTTGATTCCTCCACTATCCTACATAAGCAACACCAATTTGAAGAAAGAGCTCAACTCTTGAACCTTCTTGGGGAAATATCCATCCCAAGAATTTGGTTTTAGATGTAACATTAGCTTTCCAAATGAAATCATGAGAGAAATGAGCAACAAATGAAACAAGGCTAAAGAAGGAACGTTGATGATGAATGAAGAATTTGGGGGAAAACCCCCATATGGAATTGACAAGACAAGCCACTATATTACTATCATCTATCATAGATGATAAAAATGCCCAAACTAATTTCATGCCTTGTATAGTGTGATAAAAGTTTCCTCCAACCTACCATCATCCATGTATGAGTGAAGGCTGTTTCCACCAAGCACTTATGTTTACTTTCTTGTACATCATGATAAAGGACGTAAACAACACAGGGTTCCCTCCATTGGGGGTAGGGAAGAAGGCAAAGACAATCATTCGATTGTCAAGTTTAGGGCCAAGATCAACTCAAGAAACGAAAATTTGACTTCGTCCCAAACTTCGACCTTTGAAAAATTAGAATTAATTCGAAGAATTTGAAAAATTCAAAAGAATTTTTGTAAAAATATATCTATTTAGAAAAATTCAAAAAAATACTATGTAAATGCTAAAATATGGACAATTTTTATTAAAAATATAAAAAACAAACATAATTAATATATTTTACATATAAAAGTATGCATATAATAATTTCGAACATGCGTTTTAACATTAACAATGTTTTATGCACATTGCATGTGTTAACTTAAAATTGATAGAGAAAAGAAAGAAACGAAGAAAAAGTTATCCTCAAACCCTAATAGTCTTGTAAAATAAACCTTGGTTTTCCTTTCTCTTTCTTCTCTCAACGTCTTTCATCTTAGACTTTAGCTTATTTTTCTCTTATCATTCTTCTTCCAAGTTACAGTTTGTTCTTCTTTCTCTTGGAGAGCTACTTACTAGTTATACATATCTCGCCCTAAATCTTTTTATTTATAGAAAATAAATTTTTTTTATACAATTTCTATAATTATACTGAAGAATCTTTGTGCACTACATAAATTCTTTCATTTAAAATGCTCTTTTTCACAACTTTTATACAAATTTTTTTTCCATAAAAACTTCAAAACTTCAATTGTAAGTGAACTTCACTGAAATTTTCAAGATTTTGACGAAATTTTGTAATTTTATAATTACAAGCAAACTTCACTTCGATTGTCCAAATTGCCTAATAACTTCCGCTAATTTCACAAACTTCAGCTAATTTTCATATCATGACTCCACTTTGTTATGGGCAAGGCCTACTGGTCCCAAAAGTGAGTAGATGGACGATAGACACTAATAAAGAAACATGCTAGCGTAGGACATCCTTCCTTGTGTAGGGCTGTGACTTACTAACATTTCCTTGGTATTTAATGTTTCTTTTGGTCGCTAAGGTATATATTCCAATTAGTTAAAAACCATAATTATCTTTTCACTTCTATGTTGTCCTGCCTACCTTCTCATTTTCTTTATGCTAGCCCTAGACTCCCTCTTTCAAATTTAAGGTTGTTACTTTTCTGACTTTTCTGTTGCACTTTATTCGACTTCCATTGTTTGTTTAGATATCTATGTAGTCGTTAAAGCAAATTGTGTTTTTGCTTATATCCCACCTAAGTTGCTATTCTGATTCATTTTATTTCTCAGAAGAATTTTTTATGGATGTCTCCAATTCCTGTAAGTGCCACTGACATCCTTAGTTAAGTAGCACTTGCAGAAAGGTCCATTCCTTGTAGTCTCTTTTACGGATATGGAAATTGTGTTACTGATGTTGATTGATGTTGAAACTGCCCATGTTAACTGTTAAAAGTTGATTTGTTCTCTTGCAGATTGATGTTGAAAATCCTTGTGTTATTATGAGTCAAGACAAGAGTAGAGAATTTTTACATTCAGGAAATGACAAAGACAAATTTAAGGTGACATCATGGCCAGATTAGCTATATGGAAAGATAGGGGGATTTTGCACTCCTTTGTGTTCTTTTTTCATGCTTGTTTCATTCATAAAAAGTTTCTTTTGGTCTCACATTGCTCAATGGGGCAGGAACAGAATGCTGTGTACTGCACATTCTTAACAGATTATGATATTGCATTATTCTCCTGCCTTACTCAGTTGAGTATGCTTGCATTGTTTGCTTTGACAGTTCTTTTTCAAGGCCACACTTCTGCAACATGTAAATGATCTTCTGCAAAGTATCAGGATTCGGCTGAATGATGCCAATTCACAGGTTGATGAATTGGAGTCTTCAATAAGGCCCATTATAAAGGAACTTAATGAATTGCAAAATAAAATAAAAAATATGGAACATGTTGAAGAAATCTCTCAACAAGTTCATCAGCTAAAAATGAAATTGGCATGGTCATGGGTCTATGATGTGGACAAGCAAATTGAGGAGCAAGCTGCCAAGATTGAAAAACTAAAAGAACGGATACCTACTTGCCAACGAAGAATTGATCGGCAATTGGTAAGATACATACTAGACCCTGGTCTTTTTGTAGTGATCTGAACCTCGCCTGTGTTAAACATGTTTGTCTTGATTAAAGTTAATTTTATTTCTATCTCCCAAATTACCCGATGATCCTATTCTCTGGTACATAGTATTGAATTTATTGATTGGATCTAATTGGTTATTACGTCCATCTAGAATGATGTTGACATCCAGGTCTGTAGTATATTGAATTGAAAAAATGGCTCCTTCCAATTAAGTAGAAGATGCCATGGGGTTAATCCATTTTGATTTGTACTGTTTAGGTTTCTGTATTTATGTTTATGGAGTGTGATGACAGGTATGCAGCATAAACTCAATTAACTTTTAAACATAATTGAAAAATATTTTTGGTTGCTTTCAACTTGGGAACAATGTAGTAAATTAATAACTTGCTAAGTTTATAAGATAATAGATTAATCAATGCATAGGTCCCTCTTGGCATGTAAAGTATTGAACCTAACTTGAAAATTATGTGTATACACGCTCAATTAGGAGTGGTTTGTAAAATACGACTCCCGTTTCTTCTTGAAATTTATGTTCCTCGTAATTTATATGTTCTTTTGCTACTTACATACAGCTGGTTTTGCTTGACCTAATGCTCATAAAAGGTATTAACTATACCTTAGACTTACTTTTGGTATGTTGCAAGGTAATAGGTGATCGATCCTTGACACTTATTAAGATTCATGAATTTGTTTTGGTTAAACAAGTGTATACAATAATGATAATTCATAATTAGGTAATTAAGTAATATTCTTATAATCACATTGCACAACATCCCAAGGCCACTTACAGGAGATGGTAGAAGTTTATCCACTCCATATACTCCCAATTCTTGTAGTGGGAATGGAAACTAGGAAATGGAAAAACTATCAGATTTTAGGAAGACAAGTGGTGTGGTGCAAAACTTTTAGAGAACAATTTCCTAGAATTTACAACAACTCCGTGTATGAATTTTTACAATGTATGGCATTCTAATTGCATTTTTGGCATGTCGCCCCCCTCCCCCCCCGGGTCAGGCATGGACTCCTCATTAAGGGAGTCCAAGCCGACCCTTCACCTGCTCTTATTTATATTTAAACTTTCTTATCAACTGCTTAGGCGGGAGGGATCTCCCTAAAACCCCGTCTCTCTACTTCTTAGATTGGGACAGTCAAAGACTCTTCATTAAGGGAGTCCTTGCCTCTATTTGGGCAGGATTTGGGAAACCCATCCAAACCCCCTGAAGGTGAACTAGAGCTGGAAGAACGCCCTCGTGTCTCAGGCTCTCAAGATTGGGTTAGTGTTTGGACATATAGTGGTTTTGCAAAACTATTGCTTATTAAACCACGTGGATTTTGACTCACACTCTATTTTGACTATTTTAGGTTCTTTGTGGAAAGATAAAGGGAGGGCCGCTGTAATTGACTAAGGATTGTTGAGAGCTTATGGGGTCTTGAGTTTCATTGTTTTGAGTAGGTCTTTTTGTTGCAATGTTGCCTACAAGTTCTTTTTGGGAAATGTTTTGTAAACGTCAACGGTATTTATATATTGTCATGTAGTAGACGAAGAGTTTATATTTTGTGGCTAATGAACATTTGAGCTGTTTAGGTTTATATTTGATTGTCAATTGATGAAATGGATAGGCTTAACAGTAATTTCACGAGTCTGTAGGTGGTGGATGACTCGTTAGATTATTGTGTTGGTTGGATTGCCTTTTTTAGTGAGAAAGTGGCTTTGAGAATTATAGAAATCTTAAAATTAGAATTTGAGGTCCTTTTTATTTAAGTTCTTGTTTTTGAGTATTTTGCTTTTGAAGAATTTCGATCTCTTTGGGTGGGGAAATGTGTTGTGCCCTGCAAGGCCTTGGCATGTTCTTGTAATATTTTTCCTCCATTAATGAAATATTCGTTTCTTTAAAAAAAAGAATTTCTACCTCTTTCTAATTTGTTCAAGTTGCCGTTTTAGTGTTTTTTTCCCCTACTTCGGTCTTTTTTTTTTTTTTACTGCTTTAGAGTAATCTCAATTTTATCCGATACAATTAGAAAATGTCTCGAAGTGATTGATAGAGTTTTAATAGCTTGAAAAAAATTTCTTTCTTGACATGGACATCTTAGGAATTGCACTTTTAGTAGGTGTTTAAGGATTTTAAGTAGTTTTCATGGAATTATTTATATAGCTTAAATTAAGAGTTGCGCAATTTATATCAATTCAATCATCAATTGTCTTTCTTTTTGAGGAAAAATTTCCATTTTCATTTTCGAGTTCTTTGTTTTTTATTTTATTTTTCTTGAATTTATTGATTCAATGTACTTCTATCAAGTACCTTGGCCTCCCCCTAAGAGGAAATCCCATAAAACAATCATTTTGGGAACTAATGATATAGACAGTAAAAAAAAGGATAGAAGGTTGGAGGGGCTCATATCTGTATAGAGAAGGTCGGCTCCTTCTCATTAACGTTGTGGTGGAGGCACTCCCAACCTATTGCATATTGATCTTCCAAATGCCTACTGCTGTACAGAATGAGATTGAAAGAAGCATAAGACGATTCTTTTGGAAAGCTGAAAATTCAGACAAAGCGCAGATGTTGGTCAATTGGTTTTGGGGGTGGGGATGTTGAAATTCAAAAACCTTGTTTTAGCTGCAAAATGGCTGTGGAGGTTTCCCATGGCCCAGGGGCTTCTTTGGGGAAAAATCATTAATAGTATCCACAACATATTCGAGAATAGCATGCAAACGGGGATACACAATTGAGCTTTCCGTGGATCACCCTGGAAATTCATACGTTCTATATACCCACAGTTCCTCAGCAACGTTCAATGGAAGGTGGCAATGGGAAGCGCATTAGGGTTTGGGAAGATGTTTGGTGCGCACAACGTCCTCTTAAAGCAGCATATCCAAGGCTCTTCCAGCTAGTCTTGCAGCCTTCTATTACTCTGTTTTAGTGACGAGGTGACAACAATGATAACAGAAGTAACCTAGCTGCATGGAATCTGTGGTTTAGGAGAGACCTTAAAGACAATGAAATAGAAGACTTAGCAGTTGTACTTCAGTGCCTACACACCGTTCAGTTAGGCGCTCAAGAGGATAGTTGGTAATGGACTCAAGAGGATTCTGGGGTCTTCTCCACTACTTCAGCATATTCTGCGTTTTCTGTGGCTCAAGCTATGTCGACAGAGGACAGATAAACTGGAAGGCGAAGATGTCCCTTAGAATTAAAATTCTGGCTTGGTTAATAACTTTAGGACATTTAAATTTTGGTGTTTAGCTTCAGAAAAAACATCCTAACTCATGTTTATCGCCTTCCTGGTGTTGCCTTTGTAGGGCCGCAATGGATGATGCTGGTCACATTTTCTGGGACTGTAAGGTTTTGAAAGAGGTGTGGGCTTCATGGCAGCACAGCCTCCCCACACCCGCAATAGTGAGATGCATTGATAGTACTATTAGGATTTCTTGCCCTCCCCTCATGTTGGCGATAGTGAAGAAATATTGGTGTTTGATACATTTTGCGATTTAGACTGCTATTTGGGAAGCTAGAAATCAATGTATTTTCCAGCATAAGGGGGTCATTTTAAATTGCATTTTGGAAAGATCTGTTTTTATGTTTGCTTCTTGGCTTTCTTCTTCCAAATTAGGATTGGGATATTATCTTGGAGAATGGATGTTAAGATGACATGATATTTTGTATTCCTTCATGTAATAACCGTTGCCTTTTTGGACTTCTCGTCTACTATTAATATATAATCTACTTGTTGTTTCCTTTCAAAAAAAAAATGTGCTTCTACATTAGGTTTTTATGCCTCTCAAGATGGCAATCTATTACTTCAATTTGGCTTAATACTTTTTCAATGATTTCCCTTCCAACTTGAATGACATTATTTAATTTGACTTTGAGAATGAATCCTTCAAGTAATCGAGATCATGATCTAACCAAGAGTTGGTTGGATGCAAGTGCACCTACCTCGAAAGTCTTGACTTTGAGACAACTTCCCCACTTGTTGGCCTAGGATGCCCTTGAGCATTTCCGGTCAATGTTCCAAAAGGATTAGGGGATTATAAGTTCCCCATAAACTCTAATCTCAAAAGAAAAGAAAAAAAAAAATCATGAGCATGCTGTATCTATTGCAATTGTCAACCATTTGTCATTCCAATGGTAGCATTTTATTTTATGTGCTTGATGAGTGTATGTTGCTTGGATATATCCATGATTCCCTTTACAATGTGCATATTTTTGAGAATATATGTCCTTAAATTCTTATATTCTCATATTTTTGAGAATATATGTCCTTAAATTCTTATATTCTCATATTTTTGAGTGTTTCTGGCCAATGTTCCAAAAGGATTAGGGGGAACATAAGTTCTCCATGCATGCTGATCTCAAAAGAAAAAAAATCATGAGCGTGCTATATTATTGTGTTTGTCAACCATTTGTCATTTCAATGGTATGCATTTTTCTTAATCTGCTTCATGAGTGTATGTTGTTTGGATATATCCATGATTCCCTTCACAATGTGCATATTTTTGAGAATTAATGTACCTTAAATTCTCATATTCTCATATTTAAAGTATGCCATCTTGTAGTCTCTAATTATAAATTTGACCCAGGACATCCTCTATTTTATCTGGCTTCTCATTTGTTTCTTATTCATTTTAATAGTCTCAGTTTGGCTATATTGGCTGTGTTGGCTTAGTGATTTTTTCTCAAATATGTTTCACAGGGTAGGGTGGAAGTTTTGAAGGAATCCCTCAACGATAAGAAGACTAAAATTTCGTGTATGATGGAGAAAACATCAGAAGTTCGCAGAATGAAGGATGAGCTGCAACAAAGTCTTTCCTTGGTATGTTAGAAATGTTTGGCTCTTTAGAAGTCGCATGAGGGATTAATTTAGATGGAATTGTTTTGGATTGAATATTACGATATCTTGGTCATTTATTTTATCCACTATGGCTGGTTCTTTTTTTTTCTTTCTTTCTCTTGATATCAATGATGTGCCATACAATGAGGAGCGATGCAAGTGTGAGTTAAACTTTTGGACATAAGGGCTTCAATTTTGAATTTTGCAAATTACTGTTGAAGCTTTTGTAGTTTGAGTTCCATAATGAACATTTCAATCTAAAATTCTTTTATACAAAAGAAATGACATAGTTAGAGTGTGGAGACCTTGGTATCATTATTAAGGAAGAAGAAAGAAAATTAAAAGAAGAAAAGAGGAGAGTGAAAAGGGGAGAGCTGTGATGTGAACAATTCCATGGCTCCTCCTCTTATTCTTATGTGGTTGTCATTAAATATAAAATTATAAAGTACTAGCATACGGTTAAACACAATCACTGCCCAAAACATATAATTAGGGCAGTATGTTATATTATACTAGCTATGAATATGAGAACTTGATTGTCAAATGCGTTTCCATTGGATAAGAATCTATTTCACCCATTTCATGGCAAGAGGACATAGCAATAATTCTCAATAGTTGTGCAGGCCATAGCTCTAGTGTCAATCATTAGCTTCAACACTTGAATGAGCTTGCGTGGTTTAATTCTTCTTCTTGTTTCTAAACTGCTACCAACAAAGGAACAATGAGCATTTGTGGAGCATTCATTTGAGCAATTGCCAACCCAATAAGCACAAGAAAAAGTGAAAAGTGCTGCAATCGGTAATGAACAATATACGAGTTGCGTTTTCTCTTCCGCTTCAGATCTTACACTCAACACTAGCAGTGGTTTCGTGTTGCACCAACCACGGCTAGTGTTGAGTGCAAGATCTGAAGCGGAAGAGAAAACGTTCAAGACTTTCCCTCATGCCATTTTGACTGATCAAACAATAGTGAGATTAATGTGGCACATGCATGAATTGACTTACCAAAACCAACAACATGACCAATGCTTGTTTAAATCATAATTGATCTGATAAAGTTTTACATTGGCTGGTAGCCATCTAACACAAACCTCCTTATGTTCCCAAGCTTGGAATTGATTGTAGTGGAGTTTCTTGGATGAATAATATAAGATAAATAAGCTTGCCCATTAATCACCTCTAATATGAATCATCAAACATTACTCCTTATTGAGCCTTAGGCTTGATACATGCTGGTGTATAAATAGGTTGCGACCAGTACAGTTTAGTCTAAGATAATCAATCTATAAAAAATTCTTGCTGATATTAGTGATGCCTTGTTTAGCTAGAGTAATGTCAATCCTAAAGTAGTGAAGTGCTGAAACCTTTGTAGGGAAGTCTTGAAGATGGGTGTTCAAGTTAGAAATGGTTATTGTATCATTTCTTGAATTAATAGCGCCCTCATCATGGACAATAAGAACAAGATATTCCTATTAAAGAATGTTAAACAAAATATATTGATCAAGAGAGGAATGCCATAATCCATAATGACAATGCTAAGTTTATCTTATTGATAGACGGCAATAGTTTTGAGTTTAACTTTTCAAGTGCTTTTGTAAATGATGAAGCATATTATTGACTAGCAAGCAACAACATAGCCTGGTCGTTGGCCTATATAACTCTTTATTTTTATCATCATAGAGAAAGACGTTCTTGATGTGATTGTAACAAGCAATCAATTAATTAAAAAAATGTTTTAAGTTGAGGATTGCAACAAGATAAAAAGTCTCAAAAGATGTTTTCTAGCATAAGTTGACATTATCGAATTTGCTTCCTTATGGGATGTGGTGTGAGCTCTCAAATATGATGTCTGCGTCCTTACAAGACATGGTTTGAGTTCTCAAATGTGATTCTTCTTCTGGGCATGCATCTCTCATATGCAGCCAATTCCCATTTGAGTGGTTAAGTACAAGAATGTGGAATTGATATTGCAAATGAGAAATACGCAAAATTGTAAAACAAATGAGAGAGATAGTTAAAGCATCAAAGTCAGAGGTTGGGCATCACGTACATGAATGACTAGTACCTTTGCATAAGGCAATGACTAAAAAGAAAAATTTGAAATATTGGTGCTTGTGGAGAGTGTCACTAGTAAACTTATATAAGGGTAGATGATAATTAACCCTACGAGGTTGAGTTCAGACTAATGTCATTGGTATAGGGATCAGTAATGCTTAAGTTAACAAAAAGCTCTTCTCAAGGATTTATAGAAAATTGGTACTACATGAGGCTTTGGTTGTGGCATTCTATGTATGAGAAGGAAGAGAAGGAAGAGAAGGAGAGAGTCAACAAAAATGGAACCTAAACTGATGGAGCAACTTGGGGGAAGGAGGGGAGAACATGAGATCATTCAATTGATACAACAATTGGAAGGAGTGAGATTGCAAGAAGGGAAGATAGGCACATGCCGCATGGGAGACAATACAGGGAATTTGTCAAAATCTATCTTGGAGCTATTAGATACAGAGAACTATACTCAAGAGCTGAACCCAAGTGCAAAATTCATATGGTCTACAAAGACCTCAACAAAAGTTGAAATTTTAGGATGGTTGATTAGTCTAAGTAGACTAAATTGTGTAGATGGAATTTAGAAGAAGTTCCCTCATTCGTGTTTATCCCTTCCATGGTGTCATTTATGTAGGTGTGCTAGACACAACAAATTTTTATGACTTGTGAATTTACAAGGAGATCATGGAGGAAGTGGAGCAGTGTTCATGAGAAACTGATAGCCCCAAGGGAGGACAACCTTTTTGGTTTCTCACAAGAGATAAGGACTTCCTTCAACCAGTGTTGTCAAGGTATTGCTTACGTCCCCCACCTAGACACTCTAGGGAGATAGTTGCAATTTATTTTTTTTGGAGGAGTTTGAAATTTTTTTTATTTTAAACTCTAAATTAATAAAAATTAAATAATATAGTAAAATTAATAATATATCATTTATTTTAGTCTAGTATATATATTTTATATACGTACACACACACACACACACACACACACACACACACACACACACATATATATATATATATATGTATAGAATGAGGGATCAATAAATAATAAATAATTTTTTAGGGACCTCTAAATAATTATTATATAGTTGGCCTCAGTATTGTCAAGGCACCGCCTAGGTGTCCAGGTTCCCTCAATGCCTAGGCATTTGGGGGAGGGGGCTTCTCTATAAATTTTAAAAAAATAGGAGGGCTTTTAATTAATTATTTGTTTTTTAATTTTAATTTGAATCTAATAACTTCGAGCTCAAACCTCTCCAAGTCAAACAACTCGAACCAACTCCGATGATCATCTCCGGGACTCCGGCGATCATCTCTGACACTCTGACGAGCAACTCTGACGACTTCTTTGGTGAGGACTCCAACGAGTCTCTCCATTTCACTTTACATCTCTCTCCCTTTCTCTTGGCTCTCTCCCTCTCCCTCTCCCTCTTTTTGCATCTCTCCCTCCATCTCTTTTTGCGTCCCTCCCTCTTTCTCTGCTCCCTTCCTCTCTATCTTTCTACGTCTCTCTTCTCTCTTTGTCTGCGTCTCTCTTTTCTCTCTATCTATGTCTCTCTTGCTGCGTCTATCATTCTCTCTCTACGTATCTCCTCTCTCTACGTCTAAGAGAGAGAGAGAGAGAGAGAGAGAGAGAGAGAGAGAGAGAGAGAGAGAGAGAGAGAGAGAGAGAGAGAGAGAGAGAGAGAGAGAGAGAGAGAGAGAGAGAGAGAGA
>JAJIYU010001085.1:0-39931 GCA_030144865.1 Tinospora cordifolia
TACCTGGATCATTAATTCAATAATGGTCCATAATTCTTTATACATATACTATTGGATAAATTAATTGACAAAAATTCTTGTTTATTCATTCTAAATTATGAGGTATTACAATCAGCTACATTGTCATCAATATGGATCTTTTGCAAATAAGCTCATCCAAAGTAATTTGCTTTCTTATCTTGTGAAACCTCACATCAATATGTTTTATCCTAGCGCAATACAATTTGATTATCACAATGAAACTAAATATAATCTTGTGGCAATACAAGCTCAGTGACCAACTCTTTAAGTCAAGGCTTCTTTCGATGCTTCCACTGCTGTCATGTACTTTATCATCTATAGTAAATAATACAACTAAAGAGTACAACATTGATCTTGAACCAATATGGCCTCCAACTAGTATAAATATATAACCCATAATAGATTTTCTAGCATCAGAATATTTGACGAAATCAAAGTATACATATTCCATTACTAAACAAGCACCAATAGTTTTTTAAAATTAAATCCCCAAATTAGTTGTACCTCTCAAATACCTCAACACTCATTTAACTATCTTTCAATGCTCTTTTCCTAGGTTGGATATGTATTTGATCACTAAGCTCAATGCTTGAGCTATATTTAGGCCTAGTACAAAACATAGCATACATCAAGCACCCAACAACATTGGCGTATGGAAACATTAGACATCGCTTCCACCTCTTGATAGGTTCTATTGTGCAAACAACTTAAAATTACTTATTAGAGGCATCGACACCAGTTTGGCATGTGTCATGAAAGAGTCACCTTGCCTGCCTTCCTATCCCTATGAAATTTCATCCCAATGATCTTATTTGTAGAATCAAGTTCCTTCATATTGAACTCCTCGCTCAAAAAGGATTTCAATCCTCTTTTTAGACTTTCACTTACCATCAATTAACATATCATTAACATGGAGCAACAACATAAAAGAATCATCAAGAAATTGAATATAAATACATTAATCATACCCGCACCAAGTGTGGCTAGTCCTCTGCATAAAGGAATTAAATTGCTTGTACCATTGTTGTGGAGATTGCTTCAACCTATGTAAAGACTTCTTCAACCTCTAAACATGATTTTCCTTTTCAAGCTATTTAAACCCCTCTATTTGCTCTGTGTAGATAGTCTCCTCTAAGTTACCATGGAGAAATGTTGTATTTATGTCTAACTACTCAAGCTCCAAATCAAACTTAGCTACCATGACTAAGAAAACACAAATAGAAATGTGCTTCACAACTATAGAGAATACCTCACTGTAGTTTATACCTTCCTTTTTTGAGTATCCATTTGCTGCAAATCTTGCCTTGAATATTTCACTAGTTTTTTTTTTCTCATTTTGTGCTTCCTTTCTTATGAAAACCCATATACATGTTATTGCTTTTTTCCATCCTCAGGTAGTATCACAGATTCTCTTATATCATTCTTATAGCTTGCATCCCATTATGCCCATCTCTATGTGAATAACATCTTTAAATGTAGTAAGATCTCCTACATTAGAGATGAGAGCAAAAGTTGTTTCATCCTCATCTCTATATTAAGCAAGTAATCTAATGGTTCATTATAGTCCAAAAGTAGCAATACTCTCTATTTATTGGTAGTCAACTTGCTGTCGTAATACAGTTGAAGCCTCTTATGTCGTAATCTAAGTCTCATGCACTATGTCAAACACCACCTCAACCACTTGAACTCACTAATACTACTATTCTAAGATGTGGACTCAAACTCATTATCATCTTTTGATATAGACCTCTCATTAAAAGTAACATCCCTATTGATAATTTTCTTCTTAAATCTCATAACTTGAAGCCTCTAACCCTTTTTTTTTCATATCTAAGAAAAATACACTTCAAAGATTTAAAATCTAATGCGTATAAGTGGTCAACCATAAATTCTTACATCTTAGTAGTCAACCTATTTATTGTTCATTCCTCCTCATCAAATTATTTTTCAAAGTTGTAGATGGATATCTAATCATCACATACGCAATCATATTAACTGTGTTTGCCCAAAACATTTTAGAGAGCCCATGTAACACTCTAGAATTTTGTTGGATAATTAAATAAAAAGTAAATCAAATAATTAAAATAAAATAAACTTTAAGAAAACCATGGAAATAACAGTGCAAAACAAGTAAAATTTAATGTATGAAGGGGGTGGAACAACTGGAACAAGAGACACAAATTTACAACTGAACAACATTCTGGTTACCACAGTAATGGAATGCACTACAATGGTAGTGTCTTATGCCTAGAAAATTCAACAAAAACACTATATTCTGGTTATTGTGGTAGTGCCTTCTCACTACCGAGGTAATACAAAGGAAACTTGCGAGAAAAAGGTTATGTAAAGTTTCCAAAACAACTATAGAAAGCTTCTAATACATGGAAAACTTCTAAAACCGATACTTTCTAATACTTGTGCATAGGAAACAAGTAAAATAGAAAGGAAAGGAGATAGAAAAGATTGCTACCAAGGAAACAACTCCAAAAACTTCCCAAAACTTGTCAATTTGATCTCTATAAACCCAACATGAGTACCCCATTCTCCTTACTCAAGCAAGTGCAAATCACTTCTCTTCTTGCTCTCCTAGCCTTCTTCTTTGCATTCTTTCGTTCCCTAGCTATTACACAAAACAACTATAGTTGTAGGAAGGAGAAAAACTTGGAATCCTGAATCACAGTAGCAAGAACACACCGTTGATTTTTCTTTTAGAGAAATAGGAGGATTCAATGAATCAAAAAATGTATAATGCCCCCATCCAAGGCTCAAATGCATGATTCATGGTCTAGAGTTTGAAGTATTATGATATCAATGCCATAGGAAACAAGGAATGGGAGAAACATGCACAGAAATTCAATTTTCGTGCTGGTTACCATGGCAGTGATCAATATTACTATAGTAATTCCTTTGTCTACCTCTATTCTAGACTTTCCCACTAATTACTATGGTACTCTACTGAGGTAGTACACTGTATCTTTGTCATTACCTCATTGGTTACCGTGGTTGTAATACCCTGAAATTTTGCGAGTGCGCTATGTTGTGAGTAAACATAAAATAAAATATTATTTTGTAGAAAAAAAATGAGAATTCAAAATAAAATAACAAAAAAAAGAAATAATAGTTTAAAATAATAATAATAATAATAATAATAATAATAATAATAATAATAATAAACGAGTTAAAAATCTCATTTTATTTAAATCTATGTATAGACTATAGCTTTAAAAAAATTAATAATAATAAAATATAGATCCAAGATTTGATTGAGAAAGAAAAATGAACTATGGGTTGATTGAAGGAAAAATAAATAAATAAATAAAAATATAGACTTTAGAATTAACAATGCTAAATAATAATAATAATTATAAAATAATAAACAAATGAATATAATAAAATAATAAATAAATAAATATACGGATTTTAAAATTTATAATGTTTTAGAAAAAAATAAAATAAAAAATAATATAATAATAATAAATGAATTAGAATCATATTCTATTTAAATATAAATTTAATTTATGCTTTGAAAAAAATAAGTTATTTTATAGCTTACTCGCACGAGCGTGAAGGTGCGAATACAATGGCGAGTGCGTGCTCATTTCTTTGCAAAAAAAAACAATAAATGAATTAAAAACACGTTTTATTCATTTATATATATATGAACTATAATTTGAAAAAAAGAAACAAGCTAAAATAATAGTTGATGGAAATATGAATTAATGAAAATATTGATGGATCACAATCTGAAATTTAATTAAGAAATAAAATTAATATAGATTAAAAAAAGGAAATCAAATCAAATCAAATGAAATCAAATAAAGTATAAAGCTTATGTTTAGGCTTTTTCAAAATAGAAAAGGAGAAATTCGACTGCCAAACCAGAAAATTCTGGTTTGGCGGTAAGACAAAAAACCTCGAAGTTGAAAGAAAGATGGGGAAATGGTTGAACAGTCTGGATAGAGGAGCACAAATTTGGATTTTGGGACATTGGAACTGATAAACCGAAGAAGGAAGAAGAAAAAGCTGAAATGAAATCTGGATTTTTGGTTGGGGACGATGAAGAACAAGAAAAACCAGAAAATCTAGTGAGCTTGCTGTTGCTGATGCTGTTACTGCCGGACAGAGAACGAGATTCAGGGTATGCTCTATTTTTGGAATGACGAACAACAAGCTTCTGTTGCTTGGTTGGACGGATGGCAAGTAGGAAATCCAGAATATTCTGGGTTGATGATGGCTGAAATGAAGAAGACGAACAAGAGATGTGAGCTAGAACCGTGATTCAAAGAAGAAGAACCAAAGAAGAACGAAAAATCTGAAGTTTGGATTATATTTTCTGGGTTTGAAACAAGCTGGAATTTCATTTTTTGGTTTAGAAAGAAAAAATCTGGGTTGGGACGTTCAAATGGAGCAATGAAGAAGAAATACGAAGTTAGAGTTGATTTTGGGATTTTGGGGCATCCAAATCAAAGCTCGTTGGTTTAAAAATCTGATTTTCGCAGGTATAAATTTTGGTTCGTGACTTTGGGCAAAATCTAAAATTTTGATACAAAGAACTTGGCATTATACAACAGAAAATAAAAAGAAGAGAACGACTACAAATTTCTTTGAGATTTCTGGGTTTTCTGATCATTGAAACAGGGAGGAGCTAAATTCTGAATTTTCAGTTTATTTTCTTTTGGAGTTTTGGTTGCTAAGAACAGAGGAAGGCTAATTCTGGGTTGGATGTCACGGTCAACAAGAATAAACGAAGCAAGCGGCTAGTTTGTTTGGTTCAATTTCTGGTTTTTGGTTGTGAAAAATGGGGGATTTGATGCACAAAAATTCTGAGTTATAATTTTCTGGTTTGAATTGCTGTGTGTGTGGTTTGATTTTTTTAATTTTCTGGTTTGGGTAAATAAAGAACGGAGAGGGGTTTGAGCTTGCTGGATATTTCATGGAGTTGGTGAACGTGATTTGGTGTGTGTTTGGGTGGCAGGCCATGAAGTTGAAATTGAAGAACAAAGACTCAACTGTGTTGTGGGCTGTTGTTGTTTCAGCTAGATGAAGAAGAATGGGAAAATAGAAGATGAAGACCAAATTTTCTATTGATTGTGTAGCCCATGTTGTCAGCTGTGAAGAGGGAAAATAGAGAAGAAGAAATCAGCAACGTGTTGATTTAGAATTTTTAGCATTTTTGGGCGTTAAGTGAACTAAAATTTCAGATGCGATCCAAAAATTTTAGGGCACGAAGCTACTAACGTCATTGTCCTACCTCACCCAATAACGAAACCTTAACCAATAACGAACAAGTGAAGGAGTTTAGGGAAGCTGAATATCAAATTAGAAAAGATTTGAACGGAGATGCAAAATTTAAAAAGGTACGATAATCATTTTAGTTATCGATTTATTTATTTAATTTTGTTACTTTAAACTAAAAATTAGTTTAGAATAAATTATTAAAATAAATTAACTTATTTTAATGTTATATATATATATATATATATATATATGGGATAAATTTTATACAATAGGTGAGAAAAAAAATAGAGGTTTAAAGATTTAGTTGTTTTAATTAATTAAAAACATGAAAATAAATTTCTGAAAGCTTTGAATATATTATTGGAAAGGAATAAAATTTTAAACACGAAAACTAAAAATAATTAGAAGTCTTATTTTGTTTGTAACTAATTTAATTAAGAATGAATAAAATATTTAAGTTGTTGAGACTAGAAGATCAAAGAAAATTTATTTTAAATAAATTTTAGATACATGGATGTGAATATTGAAATAACTTTGATTAGTTAGAAAATGGTTAAATAAAAAGTCATGAAAATTATTACATATCTTTTTAGTTAGAAAATTTGTTTCATTTAAAATTGGGAAAAAGAAAATAAGAACATAAAAATAAATTTATTTAGAAATAAATTAATCATAGAAGCTTAGAAATTAATTATAAAAGTTTTTAATTTCAAATTAAGAAAATTGAGGGGACTTAAAGATTATTTTAATTAGAATATATAAAATTCTAGAATTTAACAATAATTTTAAATTAGTTGAAACTGATATTTAGCCTTCATAATTATTTAAAATTTTTTTTAAGTTTAAGAATATTTTGAATAAGAATAAATGTGAGCTAGAAACTTAGAGAATTTTTATGAATTGTTGAATTTTAGATTTTATAATCTTAGCGTATCAAATAGCTCTAAGGAAAGCAAGAGAGCCCTAAAGATTTGCGGAATCAGGTGTGCGCAATTTTCTTGGTCATACGTATTATATAGATTTAAAATTTAAAGCATTTGTTTGAGTAGTTTTAGGTTATTAGAATTTTATTATGAGATTAATTGAACTAGTTTGATGTCCTTGAATGACATGCTTGTGTGATGGTGTGATTTAATGATGTCTTTTTCATTTTATGCATAAATATTTCATGACCTGCATAAATAGAGGAAATGCATTAGATAACATTAGTTATTCATTTGACTATCATGTAGACTGCATTTTATAACATTTGTTATTTATTTAGACTATTATTGAATTGTATGCATAATTTCAAAAATTATCTATTGGATGGTGAAATGCTTGAGTGTAATTGAATTTGTATGTAAAACTAAAGTAAGATGAAGGTTTATTAAAAATCCACATACTAATTCGATCGACGAGTCTGAAGCGGATCGAGGTGGTATCTCCTATATGCCACCGTTTGAGATCGACGAGCCACAAAGGGATCGTAGGTACTCCCAACCTTGAGCTGCCTGCGACAACTCGAAGTCTGTGGGAGATGATACGATGCTATGGTAAGTACGCTCTCTTAGGCTATGATATTGATGACTTGGCTAATTTTAGATGGTACTCAAGACCCTCTTTGATTAGACAAGATCATGGGGAATACCGAGAGGCATCTCAACCCTCTTTTGGTCTCAGACTTCGACCAAAACCAAATGGATGTTTGAAACGCCTAATGCTTAAAAGTGGTTGTAATGTTTTGAGTTTTGATCTGTATAATGCGTGTGATGTATAAGAATGATCCACTGAGCTTTCGAGCTCATTCCTATTTCATTTTTTAGGAACACTTGAACGTAGTGCACAACAGTCTACATCAAGCGACTTGAACTTTCTATTAGACACCTCATAGGGAGGTCGTCTAGGATATAAGGTTTTAGAGGTTGTGTTTTATTTATTTAATTGTAGCAGAACTTCATGTTTGACTCTCTTTTGAATTTACTTTCACTATTTTGCTATTGGTTATTTTGATGTTAACTTCAGTTGATTATATCCTTAAACGATATTATAAGTTAACAATTACTGTTTTAATAGAAATTCAAAAATGATTCCACTGCAATTATTTCAAAATTATGATTTTTGATTTTTAGCTTAAATTGTATAATTGTAGAAATTCGGTGAGCCTAAATGGAAATTATTTGAATCTTCTGTTTTATATAACATGTATTTTCAAATATATACTTAGAAACATTAGACTGGAACCCGAATTTGAAAGAAAAGAATTTTGATTGAACGGAATTTTTAAGTAGCATTCCGATTCTCAAGGGGCGACGATCCACATGTGAGACAACACGTGATGGGAAGTCCGATTAAAAATTCAGGTATTACAGTGGTAGCCTATCGTAGTAATGATACTGCAATTCTGAAAACCCCTTTAGTTATCGTGGTAGCCTACCGTGGTAACGCTCCTGCACTTCCTATTTTACACTTGCACTTCTAGTTATTGCGGTAATCCTTTCTCCTATCACTATACACAAAACCAAGACTACATTAAAACCTATTTAATATGATTTTCTTATACAATTGAAGGCCATATTAGATAGATGTGATTAGAATATGGTTTAAGAGTGTTAGAAACACATGAATCACAAATAATAACGTATTGAATCTTGATCTTCAAGGTTAAAGCCTCAAAGAAGGCTTGGGATAACACCACAAAGACTAGGAAGAATTTAAACATCAAAGGTGGAGATGATTATCAGATTTTAACTTATTATTTTGATTCAAATATTATATGCATCTATGCTTGCTTAGCCTAAGAACATGCCTTGAATCTTCATGATATGCTTGAATGGAATATGCATGCTTTATATATATTGTACTTTTGAACTATATGATCATGTCATTTCTTGAATATACATGCTTAGAATTGAATATATGCAAATATTATTTTGATGAACAATTAGCATGCCTAAGATTGATATGGATTATGATTACCATGCTTATAATGCTCACATGTTTATTCATCTGATTCAATTTGTTATTAATGTGATTTGTCACTAAAGAAAAATTAATAAAGATGTTAATCACGTATCAATGCGGTGATGGATTTCATCGTGAGTGTTCCAACGCGAACCCAACTTGTCGGTTATTTTAATTTTCTAAATTGAAACTGAGCATTTGGATTAACCTCACTTCCCAAATTGTGAACTAGGCATTTGGATTGACCCTGCTTCACTGATGATGGGTTTAAGCATCTTTATTTGACCTCTCTCCTTAAATTTGGAACACTGAAGCGAGTTCCTTTCGATCTTAATGTCAACTGTGAACAACCTTTGCTTGAATCACCTAATCTATGAAAGTGTTTAACATGTATATTTTAGTTGATTGAAATAAGGATTTGAATATTTGGGATGATCCACTGGGCTCTTGAGCTCACCCTCTTTTCTAACATTTTAGGAAACTAATGATTAGAGGCTGCGTGGACAATAGATACTATTTTCAAAGTCTTTTTTTCTAGTTTTGTCTTAATCGGATATGTTGGCCCTAGTTTTCCTTTTTAGTACAAAAATATTTTATTGAATAAGTTCAAAGGTCTTTCTACCCATTGAATATTGAAATTGATTTTTCAAATAATGATATTAATTTATTTCATTCAATGATTTCAAAGGGTTTCATATGGAATCTATATAAGTTGACATGTCATAGGAAGTCTTATAAAGTTGGGACAATGAAAAGATAGAAAAAGAAAATGAGAAAGAGTAACGCACCGCCTCTCGGGTGGCCCAAGATGATTGATGTTATACTTTGCATGTGATGATAGCATGCGACTCGAGGGTATTAAGGTAATTTTGCTCTTCAAACTGGAAACCAGTTGGTACGGACCACAGGGGAGAGGGAGGGTGTTACAACCCAACACGTGTTCTCAAACTCCTAGTTCTTTCTAGTAAGGTTATGTTCATTTGTTCTACAACTCCATTTGCTGTAAAGTACCAAAAAATATAAAATGATGAGTGATACTCTCATCCTTGTGAAGCTATAGGAACGCTTAATCATTATATTCTCATGATACTTGATTTTTTTTTCCTAATTTGGTTTTCCACTTCAGTTTGGTTCATGCAGATACAAAGAACTTTACAAAAGTTTCATCTTTGGACTTTAACCTTCCTAAAAAAGTCATCAACGAACCTAAAAAAAATAATTACCTACCCTTTAGATCTAACCTTTGTTGGCCCTTAGACATTTGAATATATATGGTAAAACACTTTGTACTCCTATGTTTACTACTCTTAAACTATTCCCTGCACTATTCACCAAATACACAGTACTTACAGAATCTAATTTGCATGACTTAATACCCAAAAGAAGGTTCATCTTTAATAGCTCCATCATGCCCCTGTTACTCATATGTCCAAGCCACATACGCCACAACTGAGTATCATAAAGCAGGTCTGAAGATGATGAAACTATAGGTCCACCTATAATTGTAGAATGTAACAGTGGAGATTCGTAGATTACTACCCCTTCATCACAACCGTTGCTCCCTTTGTTATCTTTAAGACACCCTCTCTAGTTGTAAAAGTGCATCCATTACTATCTAATGTCCCAAGTGAGATAAGTTATTTCCTCAAATTGAAATTGTGTTTCACATCCTTTAATGTCCTACCAACCCCATCATGCATTTTAATATAGATGGTACTAATACCCATAGACTTACATGTTGCATCATTTCCCATTAAGATTATACCTTCATTACTAGGTGTATATCTACTGAACCATTATCAATTTGGGCACATATAGTAGCTACAACCAAAATCAAGAATCTAAACATCAACATATAATGTGTTACCTAGAGAGATTGATAAGAGACTTTGTAATACTCAGAATTTTCTAACAATAAACAAACCAACCAGCCAATAGAAAAGAAATGTTAGGACTGCGATCCCCGAATTAGGACCACGGTCATGGCGTAGAGACTGTGGTCTTGCATTGAAAATGGTGGTCCACGTGAGGACCGTTGTCCAGGGTTAGGGGACTGCGGTCTTGCGTTAAGAAATTCAAGATTTTTGGGCAAGGTCATCCACCGTAGTCTAGGATCGTGATCATGCGATTAAGAACATGTTATGACTGCAGTCCTACAATTGAAACCAAGAATGGAAGTTTGAGGGATTGCGATGACGCACAAAAAACCCTAAGTTCTTGACCGATCATATACATACATCATTATGCATAACCCTAATCACACATTGCTCCTTGCTCTTGCTCACCATGCTCACAAGAAAAACCCTAGCCATCCTTGAGCTTCTTCTTTGCTCCTAAAACCCTAGACCATTTCTTTAGCAAACATTTTAGAAACACTAGACATTGGGTGAACTCCACAATCATGATGTCAGTAACCCTAGAACATTTCTTCCGCAAACATTAGATCTATTCTAAACATTTTAGATCCATTCTAATCCACTCTACCCACTGTTGTCACTAACTATACATGTCAACATAAGGAGAACTACACAGAGATAATGTTGTGGTCCCGATCTAGAAGCTTAGATTTGTGTCAAAACGTATTACAAGGTAAGATTTGACTCTTAGACATTTATGCAAGCATTGTATTGCATTCAATCATTACTAGAGTTGACTGTAATGACTTCTAACATGTTGTTTCAATCTACACAACATAACAGAACTTTAAAACCACTCACAGCATCCACATGAAACTAATGAAGGAGACAACGAGAAGGACAGTGAGTGGAGGCAAGGTATAATCCTTTTGTCCATTTAGATACAAATCTTTGAGTCATAAGTTGATGCGATGAAGCCTTCGTGCAAGAGGAAACGAGAAACCAATGCACGAAGGTGTAGATTTTCGATTCTCGTGAGTGCTACAATAAGACAAGCGGTAATGTATTATTCACTATCACAATACCTTGGTAACACGTCCCAAACCATGTTTTCGAGTTTATCCATGGGTTACTGCTATAATACCCTGCTCTACCATGGTACATAGAAAGAAATCACAATAACACATAACTGGCATAACCCATTTGCACATCATATGCTATGTAGATTAAAAGATCATCGTATTATAGCTTAAGAACACTGTAAATACTTCGAACACCTAAGGATATTGGTATTGGGTCTTAGGTTGGGGATTCCACGCCATCAAGGCAAGAGTAAGAATAAGTAGAGCAACGTAACAGATGGATATGACTACCTTACTCCCTAGTCTTATTTGAGTTTTAAATGTTAAACATGATGTGTGTTTACTTTATTTTAAATGCCAAGAAGCATGCTAGAATATGTTTTGACATTGATTGGATACCATGAGTTCTTGTGTTAGTATAAATGATGTATAACCTGGTGTATGCATCCATGCTAGTTGTTTATATGTTTTATGTCACGAGATATGTAATGGTTAACATGTTTAGTTTATTTGGATAATATTACATGCTTTATTTTCCATGCTTAACATAATTAAATGAATGACTATGTGATCTTAATTAAAGTTAAACTAACCACATACTAATACAGTGGTCCAAGGGGGATCACTGTGGGTGTTCTCGTAGATGGAATGACGGGTTAGCCCCTAACCCGTCATTTCCATTTCAGTTAATCTTTGAGGCTGTTCGTACTGACGGTACACCTCACTCTTAAGGTTATCATAGATTCTTTTCAATTGTTTTAAGTTCATTGGTTTAAACTGGGCAGATGATCCTTTTATTGTTTTTGTATTAATGCTTTCTAAAGTTGGTATTGGGCCACCCAGGCCAGGTTTTTGATTCTTACTTGAGAAATTTATGTTTAGTTTTATTTGGATTAAGCCATGAGTTTTGATGAAATTTATTATGTTTTATCTCCTATTGATATCTCTTGGTGTGTCCATGAGATTGATAGATTATTCACATGTAATGTTGATGAGACGTGTCAGACAATAGAATCAATGATGTCCTAGTTCTCGGTGGTTGACACGTGTAGTGTCTTGATGATACATTTAATGACTTATGGGCGCGCCTCGCCATGCGTGAACCCAATGTGAAAAAACAAAAGGATTAAGAATTACGGTGTTACAAAGTTGGTATCAGAACTCAATTAGTAGACAACTGAGCAAAGAGAGAGAGAAAGAGAGAGAGAGAGAGAGCCTCGGTAGTGGATGCCAAGGCGAGATGAGAGCTTAGCTTGTAGAAGACTAGGCTATATGTGTATTCAGATGCCAATGGTGGTAGCTGAAGTTGATGATGGTTGTGGGTTCAACGGAGGAACCACTCAGCCAAGTATCGAGACCTTAGGTTTAGGAAAAAAGATCATAGGTAAAGACTTGGGCACTGCCAAGGAGGCATAATGGATCATAAATAAAACTTTTAGAACATACGTCAGAGACTAAAAATGTGTAAATAACGAAACACTTTTTTGGTTAGGACATAAGATCAGAATGATCATATATCTCTAGTTTCTATGTGGTATGGGACGCTTAGGAATTAGGGATATGGAGGAGTTCTGGACTTTGATGATTGACAGGCCATGGATGGTGAATGGTCGGTGACTCTGGAAGAGCTTGCTTCTTTATGCTTAGCTTGAATGGGACGGTCAAGTAGAGTGGGACTCGGGAGGCTTAGTTATCGAGACATTTGGAAAATTATTTGGGTGTAGTAAGGTTTCTGAGTGGAAGCCTATGTCGCTGGACAAGAATTCTATGAGACGCTTGAACTTGGAGGCATAGATGGAGGCTTGAAAACCTTACTATGCTAGCGTGAATTGTGTGTTAATTGAGTAGTTATTTGCGTGCTCTTTAATGTTATGATTTTGAATATTGCTAAAGTCATGATAGCGCAAATGACGTGAGATAAGTTATTATGACAATAGGTCACAAACTATGAGTAGTGATGTGAAAGATGACACTTATCACAAGTTGCAAAAGCATTTAGTATCCAGACTTTGAGAGAAATGTGTTTGTGTAACCCAGATTGAATTGAGATAAAACCATGATTCTTCTTGTATATTGATATTTTCCTTACTGATATCACGTTGAACCAATGAATACTAAAATGACTTTTGACTTGTAAATAATGGCAAGAGCAAGGGAAAATGGCTCAAAAGATGAAAATGCTGATGAATCTAGGTAGAGGGAGAACAGAGTGTCACTGGAAGCAGCTCCAACTAGGACAATGGTGACTACAAACACGTTAGCTAAATTGTTCAACAAGTGGTGGAACAAGTCATAAAAAATTTATCATAGATTTGAAACCAGCCACTGGTATAGCCACAGCTACAGGCACAGCCTCAGCCTCAAGTTCATCAGGCCTCGTTACCTAATCGTCTAGTAGCATGAGACAGACTGATTGTGGATGATATAAAATAGAAGAACTTGTTGATAGAATTTCAGAAACTACAACCCAATACTTTTGAGGGCATTGTTGATCATTTAGCTGTTGATAAATGGTTCATTGAGATAAATAAACACTTGAATGCCTTAGGGGCAACTTGCACCTAGATAGTTGCATAAACAATGCACTAGTTTGAATGACCCACCTACCATTGGTGGGAGATGGTCTTGAGTGATCCTGCTATGAATGTATCTACTATCACTTGGATATAGTTTAAGACTTATTTTTATTCACACTTTTTCTCCATGGCAAAGACAAAATAACAACAGTTGGAGTTCATTCGACCAGTGCAGAAGAATATGATTGTTGTTGAATATAAACAAAAAATTCACTGAACTGTCTAGGTTTGCCCTAGAGCTAATAAGAGATAAGCAGTTCAAGGCAGGCAAGTTTGTCGAAGAACTAAGGGTAGAGATACGAAAGATAATACATGCTTTGAGATGGACCACTCTTAAGGAAATAATGGAAAGAACATAGTTGATTAAGCAAGATCGCGAGTATGATCAAGCCATAAGAAATAAAAAAAGAGGTTACAGCCGAAGTAAATGACAAGAACTCCACAAAAGAGGCAGAACAAATAGGATGGGTACTGAGCGCCTCAAAATCAGAACCAGGCATAGAATTACAATAGGCTAGAGAACCAACAAGCATGGACTGATCGTGCTTGGGATGAACAACAACAGTAAGCAAAGAGGTAAGGGTTGTACTTCTTATGCAGCGGAAGGATATCATTATGACTTTCTTGCATCAATTCATTCCTATGTTGTCTGCAATATATAACATCAAGCTAGTTCATAGTAATAATAAAAAAATATTAATAAGAATATTAGTAAACTTACAAGATATATGGTTCCAACATATCACAATTGTGCAATATGAACCAACATGCCATGTCGAATTCTGCTAGTGAAATAATATCATATTCAATACTTTTGAAAGGTCGAACTTTCTGAGAAAAAATTGGAAATTGTAAATTATCTTGAATGTTAAGGTTTGCATTGCATTCCTCATGATTGAACCTTGTCTCAATACCAGTCAAATACATGGAGCAAAATGTGAGAGACTCATTTGCAATGTATGCCTCAGCTATAGAACCCTCAGGATGGGTTCGATTCCTTACATAACCTTTTAATTGCTCTAGAAATCTTTCAATTGGGTACATCCATCTATAGCTAACAGGCCCTCCAAGTTGAGCTTCTTCTGGCAAATGAATTGCTAAATGTATCATGACATCAAAGAATGCAGGAGGAAATATATGCTCCATCTTACATAAGACAAGAATAATATCATCTTTTATTTTGGTCAAGTCCTCGGATAGCAAGGTGCGTGCACATAGAATATTGAAAACCTGTGATAATTCTACGAGCACACTGTAGACATCTTTTCTTAAGTATCCTCGTAACCCAATAGGAAACAAACGTTGGATTATAACATGACAATCATAACTTTTTAGTCCAGTAATTTTCCCATCACCTACACTAACAGACCTTGAAATATGTGCTGCATAACCATCTGGAAATTTGGTAGACCTTAAAAATTCACAAAATCCTTGTCTTTCTTTTAATGACAATGTATAACATGCAATTGGCTTAAAAAGTTTATCGCTACTTACTTGTAAGTGAAGTTCCTTCCTTATATTCATATCTGCCAAGTCAATGCGGGCCTTATACGTATCATTTGACTTCCCTTCAATGCTAAACAATGTCCCAATAATGTTATCACATATGTTCTTCTCTATGTGGATGACATCAAGGGTATGACGAAGTTTGAGTTTATGCCAATAAGGCAACTGAAAAAATATACTCTTTTTTGTCCAGTTTAATTGGTCAATGGTCCACTTCCTCTTCTTGTATTTAGGATGTTTACCAAGAGTTAAATTTTCAAGTCCACTTAATTGATGTAAGATATCGAAACCAGATAAGGTTATAGGTGCGGACCTGTGCTCTTGTTTCCCATCAAATTTGTAACTCCTTCTCCACTTGTGATTTAATGGCAAGAAACGTCTATGACCCATATAACATATCTTGCTCTTTAACTTTTTCGAGCATGTTTGCTCATTGCATATAGGACATGCCTTGTAACCTTTTGTGCTCCAACTAGACAAATTAGCATATGCTGAAAAATCATTAATCGTCCATATTATGGTAGCATGCAACTGAAATATTTGTTTTGTGAAAGCATCATATTTTAAGATCCCATTATCCTAAAGTTTTTTCAACTCAATTATGAGAGGTTCCAAGTATACATCAATCTCATTACCAGGTGCCTTTAGGCCTAGTATTAGTAAAGACAACATGAAGAATTGGTCTTTCATACACTTCCATGGTGGCATATTATATGGTATTAGGATCATAAGCCAAGTACTGTACGAAATACTCATTGAACCGAATGGATTAAAACCATCTGTTGCTAAGCCAAACCTCACATTCCTAGGATCATTAGCAAACCACTCATTATGCAAATTGAAGTCATTCCATGCAATAGAATCAGTGGGATGTTGCATGATACCTTCCCTTGAACTATGCTTCTCTTGAGGCCATCTCATATCCTCTATTGTATGTCGAGACAAAAACAACCTCTGCAACCTTGGCGTGATAGGAAAATACCTTAATATTTTATGGGGAGTTTTTTTTTCCTTTACCATCATTCAACTTCCACCTACTCTCGCCACATACTAGACATATCTCAGCATTTTCATTAGCTTTCCAAAACAATGCACAATCATACTTACAAGCATGGATTTTGGTATATCCTAACCCCAAATCTCGAAGCATTTTCTTTGCTTGGTAATGATTATTAGGGATGCTTGCCCCTTTTGCTAACACTTCTTTCAATAACTCTAGCAACATGGTGAATGACTTATTGCTCCACTGATTGATTACCTTCAAATGTAGAAGCTTAACAATGAACGATAACACTGAGAACTTTGTACATCCTGGCTACAACTCACGTTGGGCCTCATTTAAAAGAGTGTTGAACTCACCCTTTGTGTATTGCTCATTATTTTCTCTCGTATGATCAATTTCAATGTGGTTGGGCTCTTCATTAAATTCACCAGCTTGGACATCACTCAATAAATCATTCATATCATTATCTTCACTGTCAGTGGAACTCACTGACTCTTGAACCCTAACATCATCATGATCATTAACATTTGTACACCCATGTGATTCTTAGCAAATGTAATAAAAGCTTTTGTTCCATCAATATACTCCTTATTAGCCCTATTGGAGAGATTAATCCAACTCTTATCCATTATGTGATCTCTGCAAATGTCACAATAAAGAAGATAATTAAATGATAAGTTCAACTGAAAATCCTAAATGGAATATCAACTACAACATATGCACTTTTTGTATGTGTTCAAAGGATGCTTGCATAATATTTTTCATGGTTAAAATATAATAGGGTTAAATAATTATTGTCATGTACATAATTAAGAAACAACATCATGCAAAAATTTGACACATTTAAATTTCAATTCAAATCTTAGACAGAAAAAATAATAAACAGAAAAGAAGGGATAAGCGATTGGAAACAAGGGAAGTTAGACTGGTCAAGTGGGTTTAATTTGTACATATGAATCATGATATATGCAAGACTCAAATGATTATTACAATTTATTAACTTATAACTTACCACATATTTTAAGATATATGTTTTTATATATATTTATCCATTTAATAATTAATTTCATATTTTCACTAAATTAATTGCCAAACAATCCAACGGATTGTACACACATCCTAACTAAACAATATCTATGAACTTGGTACAACACATTACGCATGCAATGTCTATCCTCACCAGACCAACTCTAACAAGCTATCAACACATATAAATAGAATACTCTTTTAACTGCAAAGAAGCAAGTATCTAAGAACTAGCAACACTAGAGACCTTTTCTGATGGAGTTACTTTTACTTCGATGACATTATTGAAGAAATCTTCTAGTTATATATGTTTCAGACACAAATACTATGTAGCTGCTAATGAGATAAATTACCTAATCTTCATTTTTTACTTATTCTAGATGAATCCCCATACAAGTTATTATATTCACATATAATGAGAAAAAACTATTTCTAGAAAACAAACATATAATTTTTAGAAAACAGACACACAGTATTTTTTTGAAAACAAACATACGTAATTTCTTATTGTATTCAGATATAATAAGAAAATAATAATAATCTAACCAAAAAATAAAAAAAATACAAGAGATTATTTAATGGGTCTAGACTCCATAGCAGGAGAGAAATCTTCTTCAAGGTGATTCTACTTGCTTAATAAAATTTAATTACTTCATACAACTATAAAAGAAGGATTAAAGAAAGAAATATAAGAACCTTTTAAACACCCACCAGTTTGTAGCATGAAACATCAAACCATTTTCTACAAGTTCAGAAATGTTTCCCTGGATGATTTGGTAATTAAAATTAAACTTGTTGTTTGTCTTGCTAGTTTGATCTACAACTTAGATATGGTAATTTTTACAAAAATTCTTCAAATTGGTTGTATGAAATTCTGTTTTAAGTAGGTTTTCTTCAATATCTGTAGTTAACTACTTCTCATCTTCAATTTTGTTTATTACATAATTGGGTATTGCTTTGTTGTTACTGTTATGACTGTAATTTGTTTGGTTGATATATGAACTACTTCAAAAACTCAGTTTCAATACTTAAAAAGTATCATTTTATGAAGTTATTTTGGTGATTATATTA
This sequence comes from Tinospora cordifolia, assembly GCA_030144865.1. Lineage (NCBI taxonomy): Eukaryota > Viridiplantae > Streptophyta > Magnoliopsida > Ranunculales > Menispermaceae > Tinospora > Tinospora cordifolia. The sequence goes on from JAJIYU010001085.1 coordinate 18,323, forward strand.
CTATTCAACAATTTTTTAGTTGGTTGATGGGAATTCTAAAGTTATTTTGGTGATTGTATTACCGTTCAATAATTTCTTAGTTGGTTGACGTAAATTCTAAAGTTATTTTGGTGATTGATATACATAAATGGATCCTTTTTGTTAAGTGGTAAAGTGCATTCCTTGCAAGTTTGTAGTCAAGTTTCTTAAATTCTGTTTTAGTTTTTAACATTTGAACGAATATATTTCTACAAGAATTGTAAGATGTGCATAATTCCGATCTATTTTCTTGTCTATAAGATGTGACTTTTTGTTTTTGTTTTTATATGAGTTTCTTTATCTTTGTTTTTTAGCAATATGATACACCTGGGTAGAGCTCAATACTGCATATATTTACAAGATTAACATATGTAGTTTTCATAAGAATTCTAATTACTCTTCATGGTCTTAACAAAGGGTAATTATAATTGTTATTGATAATTTTTTCACTTTCCCAATTTCTTGGAAACTTAGAAGATCATGCAGAGAAGCAGATGGATAGAGATGGGCATGCTAATCATAAGTTTTAAGGACTCAAATGAATTTGTAGGAATTTTAGCAACATTTTGTGGGATTTAATTATGGAATGAAAAAGCTCTTTGATCTTTGTAAACTAGGTTATTTAATCACTTTACCTAAGTCAGGCATGACTATAGTTTCTGTAGCACCCCAATTTTCGACCGAACCTCCGTTTACGTGTTTCATCACGTGGGGATCGTCGCCCGATGACAATCAAGATGCTACTAAAATTTTTTTCTGTCGAAAATATCTTTTCTTCAAAATACAGTTCATCAATCTTTAATTCTCAAGTCTAAGTCCATAAAGATATCATGTACCATATAGAAAATCATATTAAGTCCTTCAAATAAATCTTAAGTAAAATAGCGGAAACACTTTTCAAATTATTTAGTTAAACCAACTTGTTACACAAGGAAAGCCATCGAAAAATGAAACAATTGAAATTAAACCAATGAAAACATGTTACAATAATCCAGTGAAGTATCTAAAGCAAGACTTCCAAATCACCTATCCCCGACGACCTCCCCATGAGGTGTCCAAACCAAGTGCGGGTCTTCTGATGTGGTCAATAAATCCTACGTTCAAGTGTACCTGAAAATATAAAAGGTGAGCTTGAAAGCCCAGTGGATCATTTCTACACATCACAGGCATTATACAGACTCAATCCAAAACATTACAAGCACTTTCAAACATTAATCGTTCAAACATTCATTTAGTTTAGTTGAACTCTAAGACCGGAAGAGGGTTGAGATGCCTCTTGGTATTCCCTGTGATCTATCAAATCTCAGAGGGTTCTAACAACCGTCTAAAATTAGTCGACATTCATATCACAGCCCAAGAGAGCGTACTTACCATGGCGTCGTACCATCTCTCAAGGACTTCGAGCTGTCACAGTCAGCTCAGGATAGGAATACCTACGATCTGCCTTGTGGCTCGACAATCTCAAGCGGTGGCATATAAGAGATGCCACCTCGATCCGCTTCAGGCTCGTCAATCGTACCGGTACGTGAATTCTTAATAAACCTTCGTCTTCTTTTAGTTTAATACAGTTGATTCAATCACACCAAAACATCATTCATATCATAGCAAGCAAAACGAATAATATCAGACGATAGCATGATAAGATAAATGATCAACGATGAAATCTAAAAGCATAGTCTCCTATACATGCATGCCAAGATCAACAAACTAATCATTGCACATCATTCAACAATGCTAACAAATTCAAATCAATCTTTTTCAAAGACATTAACAACTTAAAACCTATTCAAACAAATGTCTTGAATTTTAAATCCGCATAATACATGTGAGAGAGAAAATCACGCCTACCTGAATTCTTGACGATTTCCTACTCCTTTGTCGCTACGATCATCCTAGAGCTCTCTATCTACAAAATAATCATAGGTATGATTTCTCGATAAATATTTCGATTGTTTTCTTACTACTAATGTTCACAAAGAATTTGACACGTTTTTAAGAATCTTTTGTATCTTTACAATTTAAATGTTCTATAGTTTCTAATTCTTTTTATTATAGTTAAATTATTTTCAGAATAATTACGAACAAAATAAGGCTTCTATTTGACGAAACTTTAGTCTTATTCTACTCTTAAGATTTTAGCAAGATCACTTATAGTGATAATTCAAACAATTACCATTTATTTATTTTTCTAATTTAAATATTTATCTACTTAAATAATTGAGTACTTAAATGCAGGCTTTTTAATTTCTTTAACTATTTAATGAAGATACATCAGTTTATTCTTTTATTTTTCAAATCTTAGTATTATGTAATAAAAGCTTTATTATTTTAATCAATGTATATAAATTTCTTTGCATTATCTTTGATTCAAGTTATAATGACGAGGAATCCTAGAATAACTTCATCTTTGTCTGAAATACTAAAATTACATCAATTAAACATCTTTTTAATTTTCTTAACTAACTTTAGACCATTAGAAAACTTTATTAATTGATCCTAGCATTTTCAAACTCTTAGTTCTAATTTATGTTTCTTTATGTGCATATATTCTATATATTATTTGATAGCATTATTCAATCTACATAGATAAGTCCCTGAATTTAAATTACCCACTAGTATGTCAAATTTGAATTATTTAATTTTTATTAAATTTGCTTACCTCCTTAATCTGATCAATGACTAATGGATGAAGAACTATCACCACAACGTGCCACCGGATCATGTTCAGCTCACATGCAATGCAATTCCTAGCAGCTCCTCGTCATTCTTCTGCTCATGCATCAACTTCCCAAAGTAGCCAACGCCCCTGTTTCATGTTCTTCTTTCCACGCCACCAGCAACATCCATTCACGGTCTCTGTCCACCACAACCGAACACCACAGCCCATACCTCACCTCTGCTCCGTTTCAATGGAACACAGCAGTATCCTCTCTTCGTTCTCTCACCAGCACGCACCGTTCTTCTTCTTCTTCCACGGTTTGCAGAACACATGAGCAGCAGCACTGCAATGGCTGCCGCCCCTCTGTTTTTCATTTTCTCTTCTTCATTCGGCCTTCTCTGTTCGGGACACCAGCAGCAGCAGCAGTGAGCTGCTCTGCTTCCTTCTTCGTTCCGTCCACACCAGCAACTCCTTCACGGCATTCTTCTTCTTCGTTGAGAGCACCACCATCCTCTGTTCCAGTCTTCTTCAACTGACAGCAGCAGCAACTGGAATATTTCGTTGCTCTGTTTTTCATCCAACGCAGCAGCATTCTTTGCCTCCCATCACGCTGCATCGCGCTTCTTCTTCCTTCTTCATTGCAGCAGCTCAGCGTCCAGCAACAAGCTTCCGCTCCAGTCGGCACTTGCAGCAGCCCCAGCTTCGGTCCATGGTGACAGCAGCAGAGCACGCACGGTCCATCTTCTTCAGCTTCTCCCACGGTTTGCACGTAACAGTAGCAGCAGCAGTGCTGCTCCTTCGTTTTCCTTCCTTTGTCACGCACCCTCAATGATCCAAACACACCTGCAACCTTAGTTCTTCATCCTCTTCTTCTGATTTCTTTCCTTGATCGAGCAGCAGCAGCACGAAATGCTCCTCTGTTTTCTCCTTTTCTCTGGTCGTCTTCCTCTTCACTCACACAGCTTCTTTTCTTCATCATTTCGGTAGCCACAACAACATGTAGCAGCAACACATCCTTCTCTGTTTCCAGCACCAACGTCTCCATTTATAGAAACCACTTGTTCTCGACTTTTCCGAATCACCGCCTCGCACTTTTGTTGCGTTCCACCCACCGCCCAACTCCCTGTTCCGGTGTCTTCTACAGTTTTCTTCGTTCTTCTAAATGTTCTCGGTTTATTTTATTTTATTTTATTTTAGGTATATATATATATATATATTTTTTTTTCTCAAGTTAGCTTAATTATCTTATGTTATAATTTTATAAATCTGTATTTTTTTATTTTAACCATCCTCATATAAGATTTGCATGCATAAGTATACATTTTAATCTCTTAAAATTTAAATCAAATATTATTATTATTCTTATTTTGGTTAATTTAACATCTCATAACCAATGATTATTAAATTTAAATTTCTTTAAATTATTTAATTCTTAATTTTTATTTTTTTTCTTTGACATAAATTATATTATTTCTAAAATATATATTTTTATTTATTTATTATCATTATTATTTTCTAACCAGTCATAATAGATATCATTTACTTATTTCCGCTATTCATAAATTATAACTTTATCATACTAGTATTAGTATTTTTATTATTACATATTAATTTTTTTTCTACTACTTCATAATAACCCTCAGCTAGTTATTTTCGCTATTTATACATATCTATAAACATAAATTATCATCTTTATCATATTATTATTAGTATTATTATTTTTCAATCAAACAATAGGTTTCATTTTTGCATCACTCGCGCCTTCGCGCGAGCGCGCGATTAATTCATTTACTATTGTTTGCTCACGACGTGGCACGACCGCAAAGTTACGGGGTGTTACAGTTTCATTTAATCTAAATTAGGATTTTACATGGTTTTGATTGAATCGCTCACAGATAAACACATTGGTGACGGGAATGGTAACTGGGATACTTGCATCTTATGTTAGGCGTGGGTGTGGTCTTCGAGAGTTAATCACCTTAGATGCTATTACAGGAGGTGTCATTGCCATTGGTACTAAGCTTTTGATTTAAAACAGAGATGCAAGATGAAATAAAAGTGAGATAAAATAAACTAAGAATGGAAACAGAAATGGAATTAAAATGCTTAAGTATCCACACCATTACCGTGAGCAAGATGAAATAAAACATAGATGTTTCGCTACCGTGAGCAAGATTAAATCAAACAGAGATGAAATAAAATAGAGAGATGGCGTACTAATGTTTGCCCTAAAATTCGAGATGCAAAATCTTCTTTTGGTAAATGCTTTTCTACAACTCCCTGATTTAGGCAAGTCGAAGCTCATCATCTTATTGTCACACTCCATCATGCTTAAGCACGTCTGCACGAGCGAACATTCTGTGTAGAGGAGGGAGTGTTTTCGTGCCTATTTTTAGGCTTGCTCAACGTAGCTCCTTCTTCATCTTTTTTTTTTTTTTTTTTTTAATACTTTAGCCCTTTTCTCTCTTTTTTTTTTTCTTTAAAACACATGTCCATCATCTTTTTTTTCAAACCTTCAAAACTTACAACTCAATGGAAAACCAAAAAAACTTACCTATCTCCTCTAAAATAAGATTAGTGCTTTTTTAAACAAAATTACATCACTAATTTTTGTAAAAAAGACAATTAATCATTTTTATGTTTTTAAGCTTTAAATTTAGTTTAGCTTCTTGGACACTTCTATATAACAATTAAAAAAATCTTAACATAAAACACTAAAATGGAAGTAACTCTATGTAATTAAAGAAATAATGTTTTCAGAAAATCAAATTTAAAAATATATATAAATAGTTAATTTTTGAAAAATAATTAAAAATTTTAATTTGATTTGATTTAGATGGATTATCAATAATAATATTAATATCATTTAATTTTTCATTAAATGATACAATTTTAATTTAATACAAATAATTAATAGTAGTTGTAATAATACAAAATAATGACAACAACAACAACAATAATAATTTTTTTAGATTTAATGAAATTTATATTTCACATTTTTCATCAAAATGTATTTATACTACAAATTAATTTAATCTCTTTTACATAAGAATTTAATTTTAAAATGTTATTGAAAAATTTAAAGTTTTATGTAAATTAATTATTTTAATCTTATTATTATTAAATGGTGTAATTTTTAAAATTAAGATTAATAATTAAATTAATTAAAGACTAAGTGGTAGTAGTAATAAGCCTAACAAATAAAATTCAAACTTTTTAATTACAAAGAGTGTTAATATGTGTGTCTATAAATAGTTATACAACAAGTCGTATGATAGTAAATTCTAATCTTGACAACCTTTTTTTTTTCTATTTGTTAAACTATCAGTGAATATACATCATTGTACTAAATAATATTTTATTTGACATAAAACAAATATTGGGATCAAAATGTTAATGAATTTTAAAGTTTTTTTTCACCATTTTAATACTTTTTTACCATAGAAGTTCTTCATATTAAAACCGTCATCACTGAAAAAAATTATTAATTAAAAAATTAAGTTGCCTATATTTTAGAATTAATTACTTTATTGTTCTATGTCAAAAAAAAATAGTATATTGTTAATTTAAATTAATTATTTTAATTGCCTTTAAAAATTATTTCAAATCAAAATAGATTAAAATAAAATAATAAACATAAATTAAAGAGGATTAAAATGAATGAATTTTAAAAAATTAGATATTTTAGCATAAAGTAATCTAAAATAAATATTTTAGCACAAAATAAATAATTTCATCAAAAACTAAATAAATTACTAAGTTATTCAATTTTTTTAGTTAATATAATACTGTCATAAATAAGACGAAGACATTTTTTATGCTTAATTTTCACATAGAAATATGTACTCATTAAGAATTTTTCTTATGATTAAAAAACTTATGTTGTGAATAAGCCGCTCGATGGACTATATAAAGTAATACATATATTCATCTTTAAAGTGAAAATTTAGATATTAAAGAAAGATTGTTTTTGAAGGACTTCTCTGCAAGCGATCAATCCACGCAGAATGAAAGCTCACTCCTGCAACTTTTTTATTCTTATTTTTTTCTTCTTCAACCACGTTGCTTTTCTTTTCATTATAAAAGCGATTAACCTTTTCAGTATTTCTTTCTTTTCGTTATCTTCCCTTTTCTCGTCTTTTTTCCTTTAAAACTATCGTCCTCTCTCTCTCTCTCTTTATATATATATATATATATCTTTTACCTTCAAAATTCCCCACTGCCTCTTTTTTCTTGATTTTTTTCTTTCATTTAAACCATAAACTATTTTTTATAAAAATAGTATAATAGAAATAGTTTTTGTAATTAAAGTCACAAAGATATAAATATTTATCTTTTTGTTTCAAAAAATAGTTTAGAATTTTAATTTCATTTTATTTAAATTGATTACAAAAATTATATTAATGAGACAACAAGCTTTGTATTAAATAATGTAATTTTTAATTTAATATTAATACTTCATTTAACTGAAGACTTAACAATAGTAGTAACAATAAAAAAAATAATAATAGTATTTTTTACTTTTAATATTCTATGAAATATATATTTCACAGCTTTCATGAAAAATATATTTATACAACAAATTAATTTAGGTACTTTGCATAAAAATTCAATTTTAGAATTTTTTTGAAAAATTTAAATTTTAAAGAAAATTAATTTTTTTAAAATCTTATTATTAATAATTTATGTAATTATTAATTCAATACCAATAATTAATTTAATCGAAGGGGTAAGTAGTAGTAGTAGTTATAGTAGTAATAATTTTATTTGTAAAATTTTATGAAATATATATTTCACAGTTTTTCATGAATTAGTATTTATACTACAAATTAATTTATTGACTTTTACATTTAAATGCAATTTTCAAATGTTAAAGTTTATTGAAAATTAATTTTTATCATGTGAAAAAAATTAATTCATAACCTATGTTTTCAATTAAACTATTTTTTTAAGTAAAAATAATTATTTAAATAATTTACTTTTATTATTGTCATAAAAACTCATATATAATCATAACAATATTTATACTACTAGAACTTAAGATTGCTACTTATTATCTACCAAATATTATTTCATTACTTAAATCTTGTCACTAAAAAATACATCGCAAATACGTCAATCTTTTATGACATCATGATTTTGTGATGAATTTATTGTGTCGCTATTGATCATTTTATCAATAAAATTTGATTTGTCATAAATAGTTGAGTTAATTATCTATATTAGCAGAGACTAATTTAATTTTGTCGATAAAAAGATACTTTTTAGCAATGAATTTTTTGTTGATAAATATTTCATTATAAATACATGTTAATTAACGACGACAAATCTCATCACTAAAAAATACGTCTCAAATATTTTAATCGTTTTCTGACAACATGATTTCGTGATAAATTTACTATGTCATAATTAATCATTTTATCAACAAAATCTGATTTCTCACAAATGATTTTGTCATTTATCTATATTAACGACTAGTTTAATTTTGTCGGTAAAAAGATACTTTTAGCAATAAAAATTTTGTTGCTAAATATTTCATCATAAATACATGTTCATTAACGACGACAAATCTCATCACTAAAAAATGCGTCGCAAATATTTTAATCGTTTATGACAACATGATTTCGTAATAAATTTATTGCGTCACAATTAATCATTTTATCAACAAAATTTGATTTGTCATGAATAATTTTGTCATTTATCTACATTAACAACGACTAATTTAATTTTGTCGGTAAATATTTTTTTTAGCAACAAAAAAAAATTATTACTAAAAATTTTGTCACTAAAAATGTAATATTTTGTAGTGGGCCTAGATAATGGTTGGCAAATGTGCTTTGTACGCACCTCAGAACTTCTTGACGTGTAACTTTTATTTTAAGACCAAATTGTTACTAAACCGAACCTACTGTTTACTCTGTCTCTCATCCATCTGTTTGTCTGAATCCGCACAAAAAGTAATGTAAGTAATTAAAATACACGCCGGGGAAGGCGCGCGTAGGGGGAGGGGTCCTGCATAGAGTGAAAGAGGGCAGTGGCGACAACTCGACTTACAAAACCAGTAAGGGTAGGACAGGTAGATCAGCGGAGAGCGAGGCGACTGCAACAGGGGATCAAGAACCACCGATCGGAGACATGCCGGAAGTCACAATCACCGGTGGTGGAAAGGAAGTGCAGGGAGAGGACCTTAGCAATGATGGAAGTAGTACATCTAGAACGACAGATAGCAGTAGAGCTGGCCTAGCTGCAGCAGGAGGAAGGATGCCCAAAGCGGCAAATTGTCAGTCAAAGTCATCAACAGAGGGAGATTTGGGCCCACAAGGAAACAAAAGTCAATCGGGTATTGAGGCGAGGGCTGCATGGATGCATTGGGCCCCCATGTGGGCTGGATTGCAATATCCTTATTTCATGTGGCAGGCCAATATAGGAAATCGAGTGGGCCCCATAGGGTCTCAACCCTTTCCTCTTTCCATGGCCCCACCCCTCCAGACCCATGATATGGGAATGTCCGGACAGGTGGGATGGGCCCCAGTAGGAACCCATAAATCAAAACAGTGGAAGATAGTTCAAGGTAGTGGGAGTAATAAGAAGCTGCTGGAACATCCAAGTTACGAAATTGGGGGCCAAGTGACCAGCAAGACAGAGTATAAAGGAAAGGAGCTGGAAACAGACAGATTGTCCTAGAGAAAGAGGGCAAGAACAGAGACTGTAATCCCAGCAAAACCGTTACCCCTCCCATCTCCACCTCCATGGGACGCAGCTGGGATTAGGGAAGAAGGTTCTCAATTCCAGTTCGAATTCTTGACTAGCCAGAAGGATGTGGTGACTAAAAAGGCTAAGAGACCGAATAAGTCACAAACCATTAGGGTGGGGGCGACCGGCCCGGAGCGGTCTCCACCACCCAAATGAGGATCTTAGCTTGGAACTGCCAGGGCGTGGGGAACTCCCTGACAGTTCAAGCTTTACAAAGACTAATTTTTAGTTATTCCCAGATGTGCTATTTCTTTTTGAAACCAAGAATAGGGAAGATAAGATGGAAAAAATTCGAAACAAGCTAAAATTTAAATGTGGCCTGTCAATTCCAGCCAGAGACACTCGGGGAGGGCTAAGTGTCTTCTGGAAGGAAGAAGCATCAGTTGCGGTGACTCTGTACGCTGATTTCTTTATGGAGGTCCTAGTAGAAGATCCATTCTGTAATTCCAAATGGTGCGCAATTGGAGTTTATGCCAGTGTAGCTCAAGGCGTGAGGCGACATCAGTGGAAGACCCTCTCTCAGCGGATCCAAGCTTCCCACCAGCCGCTAGTCCTAGTTGGAGATTTTAATTCCCTTCTAGATGCATCTGAAAAAAAAAAGGGGTTTGCCTTGGCAGAAATCTGAAGGTCGAGATTTCCGGGATTTCATATCTCAAAATGGCCTAGTGGAGTTGGGGGCAGTGGGACCTCAGTATACATGGAGCAAAAGAAGATTAGGTCAGGATTTAATCCTTGAAAGACTACATAGGGGGTTAGGATCCCGCGAATGGGTGGAGTTATTTCCAAAAGCAATAACAAGGATTCTACCCACCACTAGGTCAGACCATCTACCATTGTTGTTAGATACAACTTTCAGAAAGTCTAAAAGGAATTTACAAAGTCTAAGATATGATAACAGATGGGCTTGCTTGGAAGGTTGTAAGCAAGCTGTAGAGATTGGCTGGAATAAGGAAAACTCCATTTTGACCCTATCCAAGCGGCAAGAGCTAACAGCTTCAGAGTTGCAAAAGTGGAGAAGAAGAACTCCTGAGGCAAACTCCAGGAGAAGGGTTGAATATTACTCTAAAATCCTCAAGGAATGCTATGAAGTAGGAGCGAGTATGGAGGAGATTCAAAGAGCTGAAGTGGGCCTGAAGGAAAATATGGCGTTGGAAGAGGAATACTGGAGGACGAAGGCGAGAGTAGAGTGGTTGCAGAAAGGGGACCGCAATACCAGATATTTTCATGAGAAATTCAAGCAGCAGCGAAGGACAAATCAAATTAGAGGCTTGATTAACAGAAATGGTCATTGGATTGAGGAGGCAGGGGAGGTTAAAAATATGTTTGTCATGCATTTCACTAAAATATTCAATTCTGGAAATGTTAATTTATCTAATATCAGAGAGGACATTATCTCTAGGGGTCTTGGGAACCAAGAGATAGATATCCTAAATAGGCCTTTCACACCAGTAGAAATTGAAGGAACATTGTTCGAAATGGGGGGGGAAGGGGGGGGGGGGGGGGGCAAAAGCTCCAGGTCCGGATGGGCTTTCCGTGGGTTTCTTCCACGACTTTTGGAGCTTGACAAAAAAGGAAGTGACGAGTTTAGCTTTGGAATTTTTCGACCATGGAAGTTTCGATCCAGTATGGAACCAAACCTTCATAGTCTTGATTCCAAAGTGCAAAAACCCAAAGTATGTGGGGGATTTTCGGCCCATTAGCCTGTGTAACACAATGTATAAGATCCTTGCAAAAACTCTTGTGAGCCGGCTAAAGCAGATTATCCCTACACTTATTAATCCAATTCAAAGTGCCTTTGTCAAAGGGCGACAAATCTCAGAAAGTATTCTAGTAGCTCATGAGGTAATTCACTCAATCTCAGGGGCAAAAGGGGGGCGTAGATATGCAGTTGTCAAGACGGATATGTCAAAGGCCTACGACAGGCTCGAATGGAATTTCATATGCATGGTATTGAGATTAATGGGCTTCCTGGAAAAGTGGATTCGATGGATTCATATCTGCATATCTACGGTCTCTTACGAGATCATCATTAACGGTTCTCGAAGTAGGAAAATTTAGCCGCTGAGGGGTCTCAGGCAGGGGGATCCGCTTTCACCCTATCTTTTCATTCTCTATACAGAATTTCTAACGGGCATGATTCAAAAAACAGTGGGGGAGGGTGCAATTCATGGGTTTAGTTTTCCGAGGAATGGTCCGTCCATTACCCACCTCCTATTTGCGGACGACTCCCTTTTTTTCTGCAGAGCAACCCGAGAAGACATAGCTATGCTCTCAGCCATCCTAGAGCTATACTGCCAGGTGTCCGGACAAAGCATCAATAAGGATAAGAGCGATATATATTTCAGCCCAAATGTATTGCAGATGGAAGGGCAGGAATTGGCAGGAATCTTGCAGATAAAGAAAAGTAGCAATTTAAAATCCTATCTGGGAGTTGATATATCATTCAAAAGAAACAAGAGGTTGGTGTTTGGAAAGATAATTAGTAGAGTCGAGAGCTACATTAATGGTTGGGAAGAAAGATTTCTTACTTATGCTGGGAAGGAGATAATGCTTAAGGTTACCGTTCAATCTATCCCAAATTATTTTATGTCATGTTTTCGGCTTTCTAAACAATCATATAGGTCCTTAGCAGCCAAGATGGCCTATTTCTGGTGGAGTCAAAACAAAAAGGAGATGGGTATTCACTGGTGCACATAGAAGAGGCTTTGCTGTCCTAAGGATGAAGGGGGTTTGGGGATTAGAGATTTAGAAGTAATGAACATGGCCTTATTGGCCAAGCAATGTTGGAACCTAATCCAACACCCAAATGATTTGTTGGGATCGATACTGAAAGCAAAATATTTTCCTAATTCATCACTCTTGGAAGCTAAAATTGGGTGTAGGCCATCATGGGGGTGGAGGAGTTTGATCTTTGGCAGATCACTTCTGCAGAAAGGGTTAAGGTGGAGGGTCGGAACAGGGGAGAGGATTAACATCTGGAAAGATCCTTGGCTACAAAGGCTTCTCACTTTCAAGGTTATTTCTAGACCAAACCAGGCGGTTCAAAGAGTGGGGGAATTGATAAATCAAACAACAGGTACTTGGGATATGAACAAGCTAAGAAGTCTTTTTTGTAGCGAAGATGTTGACGTGATCAAGCAAATCCCTGTAAGCATGAGTGGGTGCCCAGACAAGTTGATCTAGCATTTTTCCAAGTCAGGTATATATGAGGTTCGAAGTGGATATCACATTGGGCGTGAATCGCAATGCAGCACATCAGGAAAAGGAGACCCTGCATATCATGGCCAGACGGGCACACAAGGCCCATGGATATGGAAGCAGATATGGAAGCTAAATGTGGCACCAAAGATCAAATTCTTCATTTGGAGGGCATGTAATGATTTTTTGGCTTTACCAGGGATGCTGGCGAAAAGGAGAATCTTCATTCCCGACGAGTGTCGTCTTTGCTAGGGGCAATACGAAGATAGCTGTCATATATTTTTCAAGTGCACTTTCGCGAGAGCCTTTTGGTTTGGGTGTCCGTATGGATTTGAAGCCTCCAGAGCTGTTGGAGACTCTTTCCAAAATTCATGGATGAATCTAATCCAATGGGCAAATCAGACTGGAATGGATAAAGGGTTCTGGCAGTGGATAGCTTTGGGAATGTGGAGAATATGGAAGCGCAGAAACGACTGAGTCTTCCGTGGCTTGACACCTAACCCAGGAAGAGCCATCGATTTAGTTAAGGAACAAATTGAGGAATTTAACAAGATTAAGATAGAAGGGGGGAATACAACAGCAGCTGAGAACATAATCACCAGATCCGGAGGGCACAACGATAGTAGGTTGTATACAGATGCAGCGAGATGTCCCCAGTCATCCCTAAGTGCTGCAGGATGGGTTCTCTGGTCTAGAGAAGGAACTATAATGAAGGGTGGATACAAATTTCTGGGTAAGACTGCATCTGTTGAAGAAGTTGAAGCTCGTGCAATACTGGTAGGGATGGAACATATAAGGGATAGAAACGACATCACATTTCTCTTGGACTCCCTTGTGGTTATTCAAAGTTTAAAAGGAGACAAAGAAGGGCCTGCATGTGTAGAACCAATTCTGTTTGACGTGCGGCACATGGCAAAGAATAGGAGCATCATCTTTGAACATGTGTCTAGAGACCACAATTGCTGGGCTCATAATATGGCCAGGTATAGTCTTGAGAACAAATCTAGTCATACATGGGAGGAGGCGTTGCCACATTTTATGGGCATCGGATGAGCACTAATGCAAGTGGCTTTAGCATTTCTTATATGTATCTCCCAAGGGCTTAGACCCTTTGTCAAAAAAAAAATTAAAATACACATTTTCATCCACCTTCCCGCTTTCAATTTATTAGTACTGTACTTATATTATTTTTTCTATACAAGTGCAATTTCTTTTTAATATTTGGGGATGAATAATTGAATATATATTTAAAGATGTTATATAATTTATGCTCATTCTCAAAAATTTAAGAAATATTAGTGAAAATGTTTAAAAAAAATATTAGAAAATGGCCCACATAGAACATTTTTCTCCTATTTTGCAGCCCTCTCATTTATTTTTAATTACTTCATCCTCTTTCTTTTACTTTCTTCTATTTTTAATTCTTTTTTCGTAATTCTTTTTATTTTTTAACCATACAATAAGTTGGAACAATATGTCAAAGGTTACTTAACTTAAAAAAGAAAAATCTAATGAGATCCCGCCATTGAATTGATTGATCTCGTCATTTGAAAAAGTTTTAGGGCGTGTTTGGTAACTCTACTTCTTAAATATTTAGTACTCTTTTTTTAAGACTTTTTATAATAGACCTAATTAAATAAGAGCTTATATTTTATAAAGTGTTTGATAATAATAATATAAAAAGCTCTTATTTAAAATTAGAGCGTTTATTAAGGAATCTTGACAAACTTTTATTTATTTTTTCTTATTGTATAAGTAATTCAAGTCATTTAAATAAAAATTTTTAGTTTTATATAAAAAAAAATATTAATAAATTTAATCATATTGCATAATATATATATTAATGATGTGAATATACATATTTAATTATATTTTCTATATTATTATTTATTAAAACCAACATTTTAAATTTATTTAATTTAATATTCTCATTTTGAAAATATTACATTTTAAAAAGTTTTAAATAGCTTAATAGTATAGAAAGTTATTAACTAATTAGTTATATTTTTTGTTAATTATGATATTACAAGATTAATTAATATAAATAGGTTAGTTATATTTTAATTACAAGATTAATGAATACAAATAGGTTAATTTTGACGAGCATATAAATCAAAATTTTTTAGTTAAAATTAGATTGAATTAATTATTTTAAATAGCTTGAAAAGGCTATTTTAGACATTTCAAAAAAAATTATATCTATCTTGGAAAGTGTTGAAACCTCTTTACATTCTTCTTATTTCAAAAAAGCAAAAAAATCTTGCTTTTTATTTAAGAGGTATTTCCTCTATTTTGTAAAAAGATTTTAAAAATAAGAGAAAAAAAATTAAGTTATCAAACACTCTAATTTTTTCAAAGCTCTGTTTTAATAAGACTAATTAAAATAAGAGGTTTTAATAAGAGTTACCAAACACTATCTTACTCTAATCGGTGTTGAATAAAGTGTAGGTCCTAAATCTCTAAGTAAGACAGGATTTTTACAAGTTTAAGTTGTTTCTTTTAATGTGATATTGATTTATTTATATACATTTAAAAAAAACAGAACAGAAAAAGGGTTAGACAAACGGGTCTCAAGACTCATTTAGGGACGCTCAATCGTCCTCCTAGACTACAAAGCGGAACAAGTGAAGTCAATCTAGTTGACCAACAGCCAAAAAAAAAAAGAAAAAAGAAATAAACCCATTTATTAGGCCCGGTCCGGTTGGCCCATTTGGTCGGGTTATAACTTGTATCACTTATTAATGGTTGTTAGACATTGACATTGCCTGGCTAGGGTCCTTTATGGACAGAGCACCTTCCTATGTTTCACTTCATAACTTGTTTTTTTTTTTTTGTGACATCAATTTTTGGTAACGTATTTTTAGACAATGCAAGGAACAAGGGTGACAATTCATTAATTATAAGACATTTAATTAACACATCATTAAAAAAATTAAACTCATAATTATATACTAGCATAGTAAAAATTAAAGAAAGTATTTGAAAATTATAGCTTTAATAACTGATATAAAATATTAACAAAATTGCATAAAAATACAAGTCTGAACGAAAGAAAAATATAATTATACTAAATAGATTAATTATGTGTTGTCATTTGCAGATATCGTGTCCTGTTGTATACCATAAGCCCAAACTCACACCGATTTGTTATCTTATTATGACACATATTCTTAACTTTAGTGGACAAGACAATAGAGAACAATTCCATAAAAGATAATACTTTTGTACTTCTCACTCCTCAAGCCAATCACAAATACTTTTTGAGTACTTGATAAAGTGCTTTCAATTAAATAAAATGGTGGAACATATGATTTAATTCGAAAAACAAAGAAATAAAAATCATAATATTAAATATTAAAATAGTTGAAAGGGAAGCCAGTCACAAATACTTTTTGAGCACTTGATAAAGTGCTTTCAATTACATAAACTGATGGAACATATGATTTAATTCAAAAAACAAAGGAATAAAAATCATAATATTAAATATTAAAATAGTTGAAAGGGTTGTAGGTTAAGGTTAAAGGATAGGTGAGTTTTAGAGTAAAGGAGAGAATTTAAAGATGTTTTAATGACACTCATTTAATTAGTAGAGTTAGATAAGAATATTTTTATCGTTTTAATTTTGTAAAATTTAGATTGGTATAGAGAGAATAAATGGTGGACGGATTTAGCAACCACCTGAGGCTATTTCAAATGAGTCGAATCTACCAGAATGTGTGTCGTGTTTTAGCAAATCATCTACTTCACTATTTATTACTAGTGGGCTTGGATTATAGTTTGTATTGATATATACTGTTGGGTGTTAATTTATGGTTTTACTTCAAAAGGTATATTTTTATTTTATAGCTTAATTATACCATGAACCTTTTTACTTCTCAACATGAGAGTATTGTTTCTGGTTCTAGTCAGACATATGGATATACACAATAGGCACTCAGCCCTTCCATGCGTTTTAGAATGTAAATGAGATTAATATAACCTTGATTAAAAAGTTACTTACCCCTTTAACCTTAGGCTTAACTAACTTGACGTCCTCGACGGAGAAACTGAGGGACAAGATAGTCATAGGCTCCAACCCTACTCCTTCCTTTCTGGATCGAACCACACTCGTCATCCTTGGAACACAACCCTTTCGCCAAACTTCTCCACAAAAGTGGAGCAGAGTTGAATCCTCTCATGGCACAACTCCACCACTTCTCTATCATCCCTTGTTCACTAGTATTACTATTTTTCCTCAGAGGAACATTTGGAAAAGTAAGAGGAAGTGAAGGGTCATCAGCTCTTTCAAAGCCATTAAGCACCAAACTCAGGAACGAGTATCCATCTCCCAAAACATGGCTCAACTTGAACGCTACAGCCCCTACGTTACTACTACTTCCGTTACTGCAAGACCCCTCGATTATATGCATTTCCCACATAGGCTTGTTCTTGACGAATCCTTCTCTAGAAATCATGGACATATGTTCTTGCAGTTGCTGCTCAAATTCTTCTTCTGGTAAAGTGAGAACAACGATATGGTCTTCGGCTTTTACGTGAACCTTTTTCCATCGGAGAACGCCTTTTTTTTATCACTATGAACTATAGAGGAAAATCGATGGTTCATGGGAACAAGCACTTTCCGCAAGAAATCTGTTAGTCGAGATTCGTGGATCGGAACCTGGAAGAAGAAAACAGGTATGATTGTTAAGGGCATGACTGGAGAAGCTAAGGCTGATGAGATTGGGCTGAGAGGAGGAAGAGGTCCTTCTTCCTCTAGTAGCTTCATTTTGTTAGCCAATGTAACAAACAACTCCAACCTGATCGTGGAGATTCAGTGAGATTTATCTTTAATTTATACAGGCAAGTTCACTCGTGTAGCCAAGATTTTGGCCATACCTCTTACAATAAATAGCAACTGTCATCATAAAGAGTGAACATTGATATTTGAAAATGGATTAAATTCAATAAACCAATAAATACAAATTTCTATCCCGTTTAATGAACATTTACCTTAAATAAATAGAAATAAAACCTATTATCGTAATTAGTTTGGAATCTACCATAGTAGGACCAATCAATACACTAAGTCCAATTAGGTAGATCCCTTCTCTTTTTTCATTTTATTTATTTCTTTTACATTTTTTGGTAAGTGTCTGCTTTTGAAAACCTATTATTGAAGACAAATTTTAAAAAGGTTTTTTTTTTTCTTTTGTAAAAGTCAAATTTTAGGAAGCCTACTTTTAGAGTTCAATTTTTTAAAAACCTTGTCTAACCAAAATATAAAACAAAATTCGATAGACTCATTCTCTTCAACCCATTTTCACAATCTCTAATAGTCTTTCATTCCTAAACCCTTTTGTACATCTCAATTTCCGAACTTCCAGTGCATTGCGACCAGTGATTACAACTCCCCATGTAGATGGATATATTATTATCACACTACATTTTATTTGATATGAATGACAATATAGTTTGATGATGATAAATATTTCCGAACCCCACCCCCCATTTTCACAATCTCTAATAATCTTTCATTCCTAAACCCTTTTGTACATCTCAATTTCCGAACTTCCAGTGCATTGCAACCATCACTCCCAGTGATTACAACTCCCCATGGCGATGGGTGTATTATCATGTTACATTTTATTTGATATGAATGATAATGTAGCTTGATGATGAAAATATCTTAGACACCCCCCCTCCCCTCCTTAATTAAAACCCTCATACATTAGTAGCGGAAAACATTACTTGTGATAAAACATTTGCATGTGTCTTTTTAAAACTTTACATAAAGTCAGAGATTTTAGAGGGGAGCTATTACTTTTCTTTCTTTCTTATATTGTATTTGTTTTCTAATTTACTAATGTGAGTAATAAAACATATTTCATGTCATAAAATTTCAACTAAGGTTTCTTATCAAGACTAAATGAGATCAAGCTTTCATTTGTTTTCATAGACAATATTCAATGACTACGTGTCGTGATCGGGCACATTGGCCAATGCATCAACTCATAATTAAAAGAACTAAAAACCAACTGAAAATCTAATGCTCATCAATCAACTCTAAACAAATTTTTTGGTAATATCATCAGCAATAATACTCACACTACTACCACCCAAAAACAAGTACCCATAACAACTCTGATCATGATAACCTAAAAGACAAAATGAAAGGGGTGAGCACAAAAGAGCTTAGTGGATCAATCCAAACTCATTACATGCATTATAATAGTTTAAACAACAATGTACAATCACTTTCAAATATTAGGCATTTCATAATTTCTTATTTACGATTGGCTTTAATAAAGAAAGAATTATCTTCGGTATCTCTTTTTTTTTTTTTGGATGAGACATCTATTAGTTTAGGTGTAGTCTAGAAACACCACCTAAAGTAAGCATCAACCTTCAAGGACACCATTTCAGGAAAACATCAATTATCGAGGACATTCTATAGGGAAGAGGTCAGTAACGGCCCATATTTTTAGACATTGATCGACAAGTTTGACATGTATTTTCATATATCAATTAATGAATTATAAAAGAAAATACATAATTTTATGGGCATTGTATTAATTAATGTGCATATTAAATGAGAAATAAAATAAATAATTAATAATGGTAATATTAATAATAATAAATATTACATAGTGAAAATTTATTTGATGATGAAATGAATTAATGAAATCTTGTATACATATATCAATGCACATGTGTGTGTGTATATATATATGTATGTATGTATAAGAAAATTTTAGGGATAATATAGATGATGTGTAGAGATAAAGATCAAGAGGAGTCAACGCTTTGATTTTTGGTGGGACCCACTTCTAATCAAAGCTATATAAAGAGCTCATTCTCATCTTTCATTCTCATTTCTTTTCGTAGGAATGAAATGGAAAGATGAGAATGAGCTCTTTATATAGCTTTGATTAGAGGTTGGTCCCACCAAAAATCAAAGCTTTGACCCCTCTTGATCTTTATCTTTACACATCATCTAAATTATCCCTTAAATTTTTTTTTTCTCTTTTTTTTTTTCTTTCTTTATCGAAACCAAGCACCTTTTGTCATATATATATATATATATATATATATATATATATAACTTGACCCAATTGGACCCAATTGGACTCAAATTGATCAAGGATAACCAAAATTGATAATGTTGACCAATTTTAACTAAGTTTGACCCATTAACCAAGTTTGACCGATTAACTAGATTTTACTGAATCGGATTAGGGTTGGATGAGAACGATTAAGGATAGTCCAATAAGGACTTAAGCCACATTCCAAAAAGAATTGAAATTGAGCTTAAATAATGCAGATTCGATTGAACACTACGGGACTGGATTTGTTGTCCACGGGACATCGGTGCACGAGATCCGAGGTGAGTAGTTTGATTCAAGTGTTTTCTATGACTTGTGTTCTTTGCATGAAACTTGTGTGAAATGACATGGTTTAAATGGTTTCATGAGACTGATATATATTTGAATGATTTTGAAAAGTGTAGATGTACACGAGTAATAAGACCATAGGCTCGAAGGTCAAGTGTTGGGGTTAAGACATATGATCAGTGCGCCTAGCCTCAGAACCCACTCGAGTCACAACACTTGAGGGTCGAGTGTCGAGGTTAGGGTATTCGATGAGTACGCCTAGCTCACGACTCGCTCGAGTGGCCAGTATGCGTGACTGAAGACCCACTCGAGCGATGAACATAGGTTGAGTTTGCTGATTTAACCCTAGCTTGGATATAGTTTTTACTGGCACGTATTGAGATGTTTTTTTAAACTGTTGCACTGTTCATAATTGTTTTTATACTATGCATTCAAATATTATATTATTTTTACTGTTCATGCATACATGCACCGTTTTAAGATGTTAGTTATAGTTGACATGCGAGTCTTACTACTCACTGAGCCACATTAATTTTAGGCTCACTACTCTACTAATATTTTAGGTTCTTTGGTGGCTGATAAAGATAAAGGCGTCGTGATCACCTAGCTCCCTAATGATTCCTGTCCCCTTTTGTTGGTCCTTTTGTTAGAGGTCAGTCATCCTTTTGTGTGCATATGTATATCTGTGTGTTGTTAACTATGTATTTTGAACAAAACAAACATGTAATATAATGATCACTCTTCGTATGTTTGTTTACTTTTGGTCTGAGTCTTTCAATTTTTTTGATATCGTTTATTGTATAAGATTGGAGAGGCTTGATAGTGGTTGGGTGAACTTGATATGGTGAGGGAGTTTGTCAGGCCACTATGCCGGTCAAGCTGCCCCTTGGCCTAGGGAATGGGTCTTGACAAACCCGTAATTTTTATTACACGCGGACATGATGTTTATGTGTATAAGCATGTATTATACATGTACATATATGTATAAAAATATCACGTCGAAAAAAATGCAATTTATAAAGATGTTTAGAAAAGAATTAAATAAATAAATAAATTTGAATGATTTAATAGTAATAGTAGTAGTAGTAGTAGTAGTAGTAGTAGTAGTAGTAGTAGTAATAATAATAATAATAATAATAATAATAATAATAGTAATAATAATAGTAATAATAGTAATAATAGTAATGTTGTTGTTGTTATTATTATTATTATGGAATTATAAATAATGGAGATAGATATTACAAATGGGCATAAATCTATATATAATTGTTAATAATGTGATTAAGAAAAAAAATCATAAATATATATATATTGTCAGGACCCCTTCCCTAGGGAGAAGGACGAACCAACCGGCACAGTGTTCTAACAAACCCATTCCCAAACTGAGCTTGCCCAAAACACTGTTAAGCCTCTTCACAACACCATATATAACACTATCAGAGTAATCTTAATAAATGCGGAAACAATTAGAACAAGTAAGTACAGTAGAAAAAAAATTTAATACAAAAGTTAATTATATATACACTATCCTAAATGTAGCAGTAGCGGAATGCCTAAGTCAAAATGTCTACAATATTTTTCTCACTTCCTATACATTATACTAACTCTCAA
>JAJIYU010001086.1:0-39434 GCA_030144865.1 Tinospora cordifolia
ATTTGAGATAATTTATGATTGGTTGTAGGTATAGGTAGCCGTGGCGTTTTTCTCATTCTCGGTTTGAAGCTGTCATCCCCAGCATAAATGTATAAATGCATGCATCCTAGGAGTAGGATGTAACCCAAGGCTTATTTCATTAATTTGAATAATTTGATTTTTCTTTTAAAAAAATAAATTCAAGTCAACCCTATGGTCAAGTTAACTACACTGTTCCAATGACAACACCAGCCACATGTTAAGCTCTATCATCTTATAACTATTTTATAGGAAATATTCTTATATATAGAAATGGTAATCTTGTGTGTAATATTAATTTCTATCAAATTAATAGCTCTTTAATGTTTAATTATTAGAAGGGATGCTCATTTTTTTTTTTTATAAACGCAATAAGTATTAAGCCCCCAGTAATTTTTCATAAAATAGGTTGTTAGTTGGTGTCTATATATTACTTGTTTTGTTTATAATTAAGTAGCTAGTCTACTTATAATAAACAATATTTAACATAATTTTAATATCATATGATTCACATATACAAAAAAATTGTTTATTACCATATAGTTTTTTTTTTCTTAAATTTTCTTTTTTTTTCCAGGATATTTTCTTATTAATTGTTTGACAGATTTTTTTTAAGTAATAAATTATAATATGCATGTACATGGCATCAATATATAGAATTCTCAACTTATATTAATTACTTATGATTTAAAAAATAGAATTATTTTTTACAGTTTGTATTGAGTTAGATTTTGGCTCAAATTCCACTTAACATAACCCATAAATATATACCCTTAACAAATATTTTATATAACTTATTTTTTAACATAAAATCGGTTAAAAATAAATCATGCTCTCAAACGACCTTGAAAGAACAAATATTAGACATATACGACACCTAGCAAGCTGCCGTGCACCTTTTTAATTTTGATTGCTCAAAATCTTTTTTTTTTTTTTTTTTTTTTGTTTTCTTTATATATATATACCACTTGAAATGTGCACGTGCTTCGCACATGAATGCCACTCGCATCTACATTTTTAAGAGTAAATGAGAAGTTCCAAGAGATTAGGTTAGAAGATGATACAAAATGTTTGAAGAACTTAATTTTGAACTGATTTGAGATTATAATTAAGAGTTTTAAGATAGATGATTTGAGTTTGAATAAAAGTAACATTATCTATTTTATTAGGCTCAAAAGTGTTAGGGTTTTTTTTTTTTTTTTTTAGTAATTCTACTTCTTAAATATTTGGTACTTATTTGTTAAGACTTTTTATAATATAACTAGTTAAATAAGAACTAATATTTTATAAAGTGTTTGATAATAATAACTTAAAAACCTCTTATTTAAAAATAGAGTGTTTATTAAGCAAGTTTGACAAACTTTTATTTTTCTCTTCTTATATGGGTAATTTAGGTCGCTTGAATAAAAATTATTTATAAATTTAATTATATTATATAATATATTTATTAATGATGTGAATATATATGTGTAGTTATATTCTTTATATATTATTACTTATTAAAACCAATATTTTAAATTTAATTAATTTAATATTCTTATTTCAAAAATATTGAGTTTTAAAAAATTTTAAATAGCTTAATAGTATTAAAAGTTAAGAACTAATTAGTTATATTATAGTTAACGAATAAATAAAATTTTTAGTTACAAGATTAGTGAACACACATAGGTAGATTTTGACGAGTATATAAATCAAAATTTTTTAGTTAAAATTAGATTGAAATAAAAATTAAATTAAATTAATTGTTTAATATAGCTTGATTAGGCTATTTTGGATATTCTAAAAAAATTTATATATATTTTGGAAAGTATTGAAACCTTTTTCTGCTCCTCTTATTTAAAAAAAACAAAAAAAATATCTTGTTTTTTATTTAAGAAGTATTTCCTCTTTATAATAAAAAGACTTTAAAAACAAGAGGGAAAAAAAATTAAGCTATCAAATACTCTAATTTTTTAAAAGTTCTTTTTTAATAAGACTTATCAAAATAAAATGTTATAAAAAGAGTTACCAAACACTACCTTAATTAAAATTTGTAAAGTGATATTAATTTATAAATATATTTTTATAGCATGCAATTTTGATATCGATAAAAAGTAAAAAAAAGTTTTGGAAAATTAAATAATAGAGAATATTTTTATTATCCATTAGTGATGCTAAAGCAAGGGTGCTTGAAAAGTTAAAAGTGATTGAAGAGATTCACACTGCTACATGTACCAATCATGATGATGCTAATAAGAATAGTCGAAGGAAGGGAAGGCAACGTAAAAAATTAAAAAGCGAGTTGGAGAAAAAAGCTGCAAGACATGATAAAAGTGAGGAGGAAGAAGATAGTTGGTTTGTAAACTGTTTGGATTACCGAATTCTTCTAATGAGGAAAGAAGTGATCTGCTATGATGACCCATGTTTTGATGTACGAAAATTTTCAGGTTCGATATATATATTTTCAAAAATTTTAAATGAAATATATGAATTATCTTTAATTTCTTCCAATTTTAAATTATTTATTGAAGAAAAATGAAATAATGGGAAAAAATGTAACTTTGAGGAGAAAATATATGAGATTATAAGGAAAATGTGTTTTTTTTTAAGGGAAATAATTTTTGAGATTGAGTGTTAAATTTTTGAGATTTTTGCAGAATTTTTAGAGTAATAAATGAAAATTTTGAGAGAAAAATATAATTTTGGGTAGATTATGCGATTTTTGAGGAAAAAATTGTACAAATGATGGAAATTAATGTATAATGGAAGATTTTGATGAGAAAAGATGACAAAATAATTTTTGATAATTAAAAAAAAATGTGTGAAAATTTGATATATAAGTGGATATATGTATATATAAGGAATAAAAAAAATTATGAAAAAAAATGCAAAATCGGTGCACGGGCCGATTTTGCGGTAGGGCCAACGGCCCGACCCGATCGCCCAGGAGCGCGGGCTTCAGCCTACGCGAGTCTGAGGGCCGAGCAAGGGGGCCGGCCCACTCCCTGGCCGACCCACACGCCCCAAACTAGAAAGCCTGGTTTTTTGTGCGTTTTTCCCCATTTTTTGCAATTTTTACCCGAATTTTGGCTAACTTCTAATGATTTGTCTAGCTAAAAACTATGGGAATCCCTGGTTTTGAGGTGGCCAATGGGTAGTGCCAACTAGGCACCACGCATGGAGACTTGAGAGCCACGTGGGTGGCCATGTGTTACTTTAATTACCATGCAAACACCTCCCTCCATGCAACAAAACCACCATTATAGCCGAAAATTACAGATTTTTTAGAATTTTTCTTCATTCTTCCAGCGCTTGCAACTTCTTTGTTTGACCTCCGTTTTGAGTATTCTAAGGCTCTTTGAAAAGCTCTTGCTACCATCTACAAGGTCTCACAAGCGATTTGTTGAATCTCAGAACCATTGAAGCTGAAACTGCCAGGAAAGGGAGCTGTTTACAAGGTTTCAAACCCAGAAAATTGAAAAGGGAGTGTTGATATGAACTTCGTAGGGCTGGTTCATACCCCATCCGAGGTCCGTTTTGGGAGTAAGACCACTCATTCTCTTCCTTTTCATGTATACTACAATATCCAATTGATAGAAAATGAAAAACACCACCTTAAACGTGTTATACAAGCCATTGAAGTTTCTTTGTTGCTACTGTCACAACAGTTTTGCAGAAAAGTGATCTTGAGAGTGACTTTGAGCCTCCATTTCCAGTGGTTAAGGACAACCACTTTGGTCGAGACTTAGACCAATTGAAAGCTTACATTAAGGGCTGCAAGGTGGTATAAAGGTCGAACCTTAAGGCTTTGTAGATAAGTTTTTATATGCTATTGAAAACCCCCTGTTACACATGAATTTTGGACTTAGACAAATTTCCTTATGTATGTCATATTGTTAAGGCTATGTATGAGACGACTTTGGGGCTTATGGATATAATGTTCCGAAAGGACCTTGATAAGGGATTGTTGTATGACCTACATGCTTGCAACATGTACAAGTAATAGCCCTAGATTAGAAGTTAGAAAACTTGGAAATTAAGGCACTTAAAACAACTTAGAAAACTTGGAAATTAGAAATCAATTTCAAGACAGAGAAGTATTAGATCAGTTGACTGACCAAACATAGGTACTTTGAGTTAAAATTTAGTGGGGAGGTCACTGGACATGTCAGGATTGAGTGTACCAAAATTTACCCCTATCTGAATTAATTTAGTGGGTCAATTGAATACATAATTGACTGCTGGAAACATGCAGTCCGAGAATTCAACTTTCCTGATATCCCTATTAGAAATCATAACAAACAATGTCCAAAAATCATGAAATAAAATTATAGTAACTTATGGGAAAGAATAGATCAAAACTGGAAATTTTTACATAAACCCAATGGTTGGATTGATCACAGGAAATTTGGAAAATTTACTGCCAGGAAGTGTGAACCCAGAATTTCCTGTGATTCAACTGAAAATTCTAAGATTAAATTAAATGGACAAACCTCAGTGAATTGAGATAAAATTTTGTGGAGAGATTCATAAGTATGTTTAGTTTATTCCTACCAAATTTCAAAGCAATCTGATATGGATAAGTGGGTCAAATTATGCAAACAGTCACTGACTACCATATAGAATACGAGAACACATAGTCCCTGAAATCTTAGTTAAAAATACTATCAAATGAAGTCCTTAAGTCATGATTTAAAATTTTGGAAAGGTTTAAGGAGTCTAGAATAGACCTAAAAAATTTGGTACACATCCGACGTATGGATTGCCCGCAAAAAAATCGGCAAGCTCGCTGCATAAGAGAGCAAAGAACCCAAAAAAAAAATTGACTAAGTATTCAGATTTGGGATTTTGGACCAATTTTGAGCCAATTGGCCTATGTTGACCCAATTTTGGCACAAATTAACCTAAGGTGACTAGGATGACCTCATTGACCAGACTTGACCAGAGTTGACTAGGTTTGACCGATTAACCGAAACGGTTCGGGTCGATCGAAATTGAGTAGGGACAGTGAAATTAGAGATTGGGCCACTGTATAGATAGAACTGAGATTGAGTTGATTGATGCAGATTCGAGAGAGTACAACGGGATTGGACCGGATGTCGATGGGACATTGGTACACAGGACCTAAGGTGAGTAGTCTAATTCAGGTGTTTTCTGTGACTTTTATTCCTTGCATAAAACTTGCGTGAAATGACATGGTTTAAATGGTTTCATATGATTTAGATACATCTGATTGATTTTGAGATGTGTAGATGTACACCGATAGTGAGACCATAGGCTCAAGAGCCGAGTGTCGGGGTCAGGGTACTTGATGTGATTGAGGTTAGACTCGAGGTCTGAGCACTAGGTTAGGGCATATGATCAATGCGCCTAGCTTCCGACCCACTCAAGTCATGGCACTCGAGGACTGAGCGCAAGGTTAGGATATTCACGGAGTATGCCTAGCTTATGACCCACTCGAGTGGCTAGTACGCCTAACTCAGGACCTGCTCAAACAATGACCATAGGTTGGGTTTGTTGAGTTAACCTGGCCTGGATATGTTTTTTTAACTGGCATTTATTTGAGATGTTTTCTAAAACTGTTACACTGTTTATAATTGATTTCACACTATGCCATGCTTTCGAACGTCATACCATCTTTATTGCTCATGCATACATACATTATTTTTGAAATAATGGATGACATGCTAATCTTTCTATTCACCGAGCCACGTTGATTTTAGGCTCACTACTCTATCATTATTTCAGGTTCTACAGTGGTTGATAAAGGGAAAGGCATAGTGATCGCCTAGTTCCCTGAAAATTCCTATCCCTGCTTTTTTTGGTCTTTTTGATTTGGAGGTTGGTCATTTCTGTACTCGCGTAAATGGTTAAACTTGTATTTTGGACTAGACAAACGTGTAATAAAATGTTTTCGCTTGTATGATACTTACTTTTGCTTATAAGTATTCCAGTCTTTCTAATATCGTCTATTGTATGAGTTTTGGAAAGGGCTTAACAAGTAGTCGGGCGAACTCGACTTGGTGAGAGGGTTCGTCAGGCCACTGTGGCGGTTGGGCCGCCCTTGGCTTAGAGAAGGGGTCCCGACATCTGTTTTAAGAAGTGGCTACACATGTGCATGGTTCAGATCCCTTAGGTGTTATTGATGCAACAATTTTTTTTTTAAGTTGCTATGTAGTTGGTCGTTTTGGTTGAACTCTTGGTTGCATCCTCGTTTGTTTAGTTATTCCTTCATTAACCTCACTCTTGATGAAAGGATCAATGGCTTTTAATAATGGTTCTATTTAAGTATCACTATCATTTTCAATGGCAAACATCTGATTGATAGAACAAAAAAATAGAGGCCTTATTTGAATATAAAAAACTTCTAAAGATTG
Organism: Tinospora cordifolia; assembly: GCA_030144865.1. Classification (NCBI taxonomy): domain Eukaryota; kingdom Viridiplantae; phylum Streptophyta; class Magnoliopsida; order Ranunculales; family Menispermaceae; genus Tinospora; species Tinospora cordifolia. The sequence continues at coordinate 6,375 of JAJIYU010001086.1, forward strand.
TGAAAAATGAGTTTGTTATGTTGATCGAGATGATAACATATAAACTAATCAAATAAGTGAGACTAGAAAAAAAAAAAGATAAAAAACATTATATTTTATAACTCAAACTCTTGATGATACGTTACATTTAAAAAGGTGTAATGAGCTACTATAACAAAAGAAATGGAGGGTATTTTAGAGAAAGATGGAGGAAGCATAGTCTATTGTTATTTACATTAGCCAGTACAACTCTTGGTTAATCTTACAAAGTTGCAATGAAAAAAAAATCAAAGACGATATTGTAATTGGAAAGATACTTCAATATCTTAGTATGAAATTTGAACACATTGTTCTGTAATTGAAGAATCTAATTAAGATATACTCATGTTGACAGTTGATGACTTGACTGGGCCATTACAGACCCATAAATAGCAAATGCAGGAAAAGATGGTAGAATCTTGGAAAAAAAAAGCCTCAAAGACTAATGTTTCATCAAATATAGAAAACGTTTTAAGGATTTCAGATCTAGTCATTAAAGTAAAAAGTGATTGAGTTACAACGGTTGTGGTCGAGGATGTAACAAACAACATAATAACCACCAAAATCAAGGTTGTGGCCAATCATACAATGGACAAATTACTACCATAGATGAAGTAGTGGTAAATCTGACATTCAATATTATGTTTGCAATAAATTTATCATTACAACACTAAAAGTTGGGATTGCCAACCAACACGATCGATGGAGAATGCATCTTTTGTTAAGGAACATGATGATAATACTACTCGAATACTTTTAACGACAACATCAATTAAAGATAGCCATGAGAATAAAAATGTTTTGCATCTTGATATTGAGTATTGTATTAATAATATGTGTGACGCATGAAAGTTATTCATTGACTTAAATGAGTCAATTCAAACATAAATCAAGTTAGTGTGTGGCAATAAGGTTTTAGTATGGGAAAATGTTGCATTTTAATGAAATTGAAAAATAAAGATTATCAATATTTATTGGGTATAAGAGTAGTGAATTTTGTGTCTAGTTTTTTTATATTTAAAACTTGTCAAAGGCGGGTTGCTAAAACTGTTTTGCGCAAAACCATACGTATATAAAATAAGAAGGCTTTCTACAATCAAAATCAAGAGAGGAAGGAAAGTCTGTCCTTTATTCATACTATGCAAAAGAAAAATTATTCTATAAGGCAATGTTCTAATATTTGAAAGATATACCACATATTCTAAATTTGAAATATTTTCTTTGTGTACTTTGCGAAATTCAGGAAAGGATTCTCATAATTTGAATTTCAAAAACTTTATCTTATATTTTGAGAACACACAAGACAAGATTTAATTTATATTTAAAAAACATTCTCTTATTTAGAGAGACAAGTATTCTTTTCCTAATTACGCAAAGATGTGCTAAATATATGCAAGGAAAATCATTAAAAATTGTTCCTTATGAAATATGTGAAAAACCTACAATAGATAAGCCTAAAATTGAAAGTACCCATGTGACAATGACACATGCCAAACGGGCACCAAAACAGGTCAACAAAATACACAACTGTTTATAAGAGCGAAATCTTTTAGGTCGACTAATACACCTACTATGTGAGACAGTTATATAATAGTTGAGTGCAAAAATGACCAGGTAAATCTCAAATGGTGTTGTGTGTTTTTTAGGTTTTTAAGAACGTTCTTTTTCTTTTCAAAGTGTTGAGTTGCATGTCTAATATGAGAGAGTCACGTTGCTTATAGAAATAAGAAGGTTATTTATAATTTAAAAGCCTGCCAATACGGCGCATATGATATTTTCAAAATTGCACATATAGTATTTTAGAAAGATGATTTCAAAAGTTCTTTCCTTTCAATACATCTTTTGAGAAAAAGAAATCAAATGCCAATATGGAAACCAATATTCTTCTAGAAAGACATTTTTAGTTTGAAAAACTTACTTTATTCTTCTAGAATAAATCCACGCATAGTGTTTCCTTAAAATTAATTGCCTTATGAACCAATGACCTACTCTAATGGGATTATATTAAAAATAACAAGCACTCTCTATTGTCTTATCAACCATGGACTTAATTAATGAGATTATGAGAAAGATAACAAGTCCTATGTGGCTGTGTTCATGCCTTGTTGCACCACAAATGCACCAAAATGCCAACATGAATGCAATGTCATATGAGCATACTTATGTGGCATGGCAATCCCAAAATTAATCATATTACATAAAGTTGACAAGCATATTCAATTAATGAGAAATCTAAGGAAACTTAATATCTTTAGAGTAACATGAAAAAAAATGGCACATAAAATTAAATCATCTTGTGCACATTATCTCGCCCTTTTAATCCTATTTCTCCTTTATGCCAACCTTATAAGGGCTATTCCTCCTTAAACTATTTTTAAACTAAAAATAGAGTGTTTATTAAGCAAACTTGACAAGCTTTTGTTTTTCTCTTCTTATACGAGTAATTTAGGCCATTTGAATAAAAAAAATATTAATTTTATATAAAAATTATTTATAAATTTAATCATATTACATAATATATTTATTAATGATGTGAATATAAATATTTATTATATTATCCATATATTATTGCTTATTAAAACCAACATTTTGAATTTAATTAATTCAATATTCTCATTTCAAGAATATTAAATTTTAAAAAGATTTAAAGACTTAATAGTATAAAAAGTTAAGAACTAATTAGATATATTTATAGTTAATAAATAAATAAAAATTTTAATTACAAGATTAATGAATACAAATAGGTAGATTTTGACTGAGTATATAAATCAAAATTTTTTTAGTTAAAATTAGATTAACTTAATTGTTTAACAAGGCTATTTTGGATAATTTAAAAAAAAACATATCTATTTTGAAAAATATCAAAGCCTTTTTCCACTCCTTTTATTTTAAAAAATAAAAAAAATCTTGCTTTTTATTTAAGAGATATCTCCTCTTTTTGATAAAAAAAAGACTTTAAAAATAAAAGGAAAAAAAATTAATCTATCAAATACTCTAATTTTTTTAAAAGCTCTTTTTTAATAAGACTTATCAAAATAAAATGTCGTAAAAAGAGTTACCAAATACTACCTTAATTAAAACTTAGAAAGCAATCTAAATTTATAAATATATTTCTATAGCATGCAATTGTGATATCGGTAAAAAATAAAAAAGTTTGCAAAAAATAAATAATAGAGAATATTTTTATTATCCATTAGTGATACTAAATCAAGGGTGCTTGAAAAGTTAAACGAGATTGAAGAGATTCACATTGCTACAAGTAAGACGACCAGTCATGATGATGCCAATAAGAATAGTCGAAGGAAGGGACGACAATGTAAAAATTAAAAAGTGACTTGAAGAGAAAAGTTGCAGAACATGATAAAAGTGAGGAGGAAGAAGAGAGTTGGTATGTAAACTCTCTGGATTACTAAGTTCTTCTAATAAGAATTAAGTGGTTTGCTTTAAGAAGTGGCTGCACATGTGCATGGTTTAGATCCCTTCGGTGTTGCCGATGGCGAGATTTTTTTTTTTAACTTGCTATGTAGTTGGTTGTTTTGGTTGAACTCTTGATTGCATCCTTGTTTGTTTAGTTATTAATTCCTTCATTATCCAACCTCACACTTGTTATTCTTATACAAGATTAATGAAAGAATCAATGGATTTTAATAATGGTTCTATTTAAGTATCGTTGTCATTTTCTATGGCAAAACATATGATCAATTGAACAAAAAAATAAAGGCCTTATTTGAATATACAAAATTACTGAAGATAGTGAAAATTGAGTTTGTTAGTTGATCGAGATGATAACATATAAACCAATCAAATAAGTAAGACTAGAAAAAAAAAGATAAAACGACATTATATTTTATAACTCAAACTCTTGATGATATGTTACATTTAAAAAGGTGTAACGAGCTACTAAAATAGAAAAAGTGGAGGGTATTTTAGAGAAAGATGGAGGATGCATAGTCTACCATGATTTACATTAGTGAGTACAACTCTTGATTAATCTCACAAAGTTACAATAAAAATCGAAGACAATAATGTAGTTGAAAAGATACTTCGATATCTTAGTATGAAATTGAACACATTGTTGTGTGATTGAAGAATCTAATTAAGATATACTCGTGTTGATAGTTGATGACTTGATTGGGCCATTACAGACCCATAAATAGCAAATGAAGGAAAAATATTGTAGAATATTATAAAAAAAGCCTCAAAGACTAATGCTTCTTCGAATATAGATAACATTTTAAAGGATTTCAAATCTAGTCATCAAAGTAAAAAGTGATTGAGTTATAACCGTTGTGGCCGAGGACGTAACAAACAACATAATAACCACCAAAATCAAGGTTGTGGGCAATCATACAATGGTCAAATTATTATCACAGATGAGGTAGTGATAAATCTAACTTTCAATATTATATTTGTAATAAAATTTATCATTACACTACTAAATGTTGGGATTGTTGGGACCCCTTCTCTAGGCCAAAGGCGGCCTGACCGTCACAATGACCCGACGAACTTGCTCACTATGTCGAGTTCGGCCAACCACTATTAAACCCTTTTTTCAATCTCATACAACAAACAATATCAAAATAATTTGAACACTCAAAGGCGAAAATAAGCAACATACGAAGAGAAAACATTTCATTACATATCTGTCTTGTCCAAAATACATAGTTGACCATTTATACACAAACAAGGAGTGACCAACCTCTAAATCAAAAAGACAAAAAAGGGAACGAGAATCGTCAGGGAGCTAGGCGATCACCACACCTTTCCCTTTATTAGCCACCTAAGAACTTGAAATAGTGATAGAGTAGTGAGCCTAAAATCAATGTGGTTCAGTGAGTAGAAAGGTCAGCATGTCAACCATAACCAATACTCCAAAACAATGCATGTTTGCATGAGCAACATAAATAATGTAAAATTTGAATATATGACATAGTACAAAAGCAGTTATAAATAATGCAACCATTATAAAAACATTTCCAATCCATGCCAATTAAAAATGTATCTAGGCTAAGGTTAACTCAACAAACCCAACCTGTGGTCATCGCTTGAGCAGGTCTTAGGTCAGGCGTACTTGCTACTCGAGCGGGTGGTGAGCTAAGCGTACTCGTTGAATACCCTACCCCTATGCTCGGCCCTCGAGTGTCGTGACTCAGGCGGGTTTGGTAGCTAGGCACATTGATCATATGCCTTAACCCTTGACGCTCGGCCCTCGAGTCTATCACAATCACATCAAGTACCCTTACCCCGACGCTCGGCCCTCGAGCCTATGGTTTCACTACCTGTGTACAACTACACATCTCAAAACTAATAAGATGTATCTAAATCTCATGAAACCATTTAAAACATGTCATTTCACACAAGTTTTATGCAAGGAATACAAGTCCCGCGATGTCTCGTTGACAATTGACCCAGTCCCGCGATGCTCACACAAATTTGCATTAATTAATCTCAATCTCGGTACTCTCCATACAGTGGCTTAATATCTAATCTCAGTGTCCCTACTCGATTTTGATCGACCCAAATCGTCTCGGTCAATGTTTGGTCAATCAGTCAAACCTGGTCAACTCTAGTCAACGTGATCAACCTAGTCACTCTTGGTCAATTTGTGCCCAAATTAAGTCAAAATAGGTTAATTAGGTCAAAATTGGGTCCTTTGGGTCAAAATCTCCAAATTCCAATACTTAGCCCAATTTTGAGCTCTTTGCTCTCTTGCGCAGTGAACTTACCGATTTTTCTGCTATCAATCCGTAAGTCGAATTTACACGAAACTTTTCAAATTTCATTTAGACTGCCTAAACCTTTACCAAAATTTTTATTTCTGATTTTTTGACACCATTTACTAAGGTTTCTAAGTGCATTAATAGGGATTGTAAAATCCTATATTCCCTGTGACAGGCAGTCACTTAATGAATTGGTTGACCTACTTCCCAAATTCAGAATGGCCTACTTTTCTGTCATATATCAGATCGTTCAAATGATTCAAATCCCATATGGTTTTCAAGTACCTATCTACTCTAGTTCCAACACCAATCCAAGGTTGTTTCTTGCTGTTTTTGTAAGAGTTTAGATCCTAGAAGTCTGACTAATTAAGTCTTACCCAAAACAACAAGCAACTATAGTCATATTTACTCTCAAACACAACTCCAAAAAATGACATGCATAAGGATGTTCTGAAATTTTTATAAGTTTCATAATACCTAACTACCAGGTGATATTTGCAAGCATAGAAAATCTAATCATAGTCCAAACGGACACCTCTAGGTACTCCAAACACTGCTTTTAATCTGGTCCCAAAGTCAGTTTTCTACAGAAACTGTTGAAACAGTTGATTAGACAGTCAACTTCATCACCTTATAAAACATAGTTAGGACCAATTTCTATCACTTGGACATTGAAGTACATATAATAAGGAAGAAGAGAAGGGGTTTTACCTCCAGAATGGACTTGAAATGGCCTAGGAATCAACACTCCAAAGATTGATTCAACACAGTTTTTTTGTTTGTTTATTGGGTTTCCAACAATGTTGAACGACACTGTTCTTGTCCATTTCAGCTTCAAATGGCTCTGGGATTCGACAGTTATTTGTAGGACATTGTAGAGGGTGACAAGAGCTTTTCAAAGAGCCTTAGATCACACAAAACAGAGGTCGAAAGAAGAAGATAAAAGCTATGGAAGATGGGAGGAAGAATCTAAAAATTCTAGAATTTTCAGCTCAAATGGTGGTTTTGTTGCATACATGGGCTCCCTTGCCAGGCAAATAGGCTACCATATAGCCATCCACGTGGCACAGGATTTGCCATGCAAGATGACTAGTTGGAAACCTTCACTAGCTTGCTTAAGAGGTGAGACTTGATTGCAATACCATGGATTGAAAACCATTGATAGCCATGGTTTTTTTGGCTGAAAATCGCCGAAAATCACCAAAATTCGTAAAAAAATGAGAAGGAAAGTGATTTGGTGCATGGGATGGCCAGGGACGGGGTCGTCGGTCCATGAACTCGTGTGGGCCTTCGACCCACGCGCCTGATGATTTTGCACGGGCCATGGGCCCGTGTGCTCGGCCCACGTGCTCGGGCCTGTGAGCCCAAGCTGCGATTCGACCTACCTGTGCGTAATTCAGCGCCCTTTTATTTTCCTTTTTCTTTTTAGTGTATATATATATATATATATATATATCCAAATTTTGCATTTTTTTAAAATTATTAAAATCATTTGATCCATCGTTTTTCATCAAAATGTTTCAATTATACATCATTTTCATTACTTATACAATTATTTTTCCAAGAATTGAATAATCTACCAAAAATCACATTTTTCCCCCCAAAATTACATTAATTACTCTGAAAATTCCCTAATTATTCTAAAAATTTAATAATCAATCCCAAAAATCATTTTTCTCCAAAAATTACATTTTCCTTATAATTTCATGTATTTTCTCCTCAAAATTGTATTTTTTTTATTATTCTAATTTTTTTCAACAAATAACTTAAAATTGAGAAAATTGTATAAATTAATATATTTTCATTAAAATTCTTGAAAATATATATATATCGGACCCCATAATTTTTGTGCACCTAAACATGGGTCATCACACCAATATTCTTCTAGAAAGACATTTTTAGTTTGAAAAACTTAATTTATTCTTCTAGAATAAATGCATGCAGAGAGTTTCCTTAAAATTTATTGCTTTATGAACCAATGACCTACTCTAATGAGATTATTTAAAAAATAACAAGCACTCTCTGTTGTCTTATCACCCATGGACTTAATTAATGAGATTATGAGAAAAACAACAACTTCCTTGTGGTTGCATGTCATGCTTTGTTGCACCATGTATGCACCTAAAATGACAATATGAATGCAACGTCATGTGAGCATACTTACGTAGCATGAAAATCCCAAAAAGTATTTTCCTTTGGCATTATCCGATGCAAAACTAAAATATGTGAACTAAGGTTGACAGGCATATTCAATTAATGAGAAATCTAAGGAAACTTAATATCTTTAGAGTAACATGAAAAAAAAACGGCACATAAAATTAAATCACTGACAACCTAGTGTGCACATTCTCTCACCCCTTTAATCATATTCCTCCTTTATGCCAACCTTATAAGGGTATCAAAAAATATTTTTTTAACTTTTGAAGCTCCCCTAAATAAGAGCACAGTCAAAATTTGGGAGATAAAAAAAATTCATTAATAATTGATAGAAGAAACTTAAGGACCTTACCCTATACGTAGATAACTTGATACCATTAAGAAGAGGATAGTTTAATAGAAGCATTAAGATTGACTCAGAACTCTTTGACAAAAGAAGAATAGTGAAACTAATTTTAATAATCTCTTTGCTATGAAAAGAGACTTTGATGAAGTGCTTTATATGAATGTTCCTCTCTATAAGATATATCTAGGTTGGTGGTGTTCTCCACAAGGCTTGTTTGCCTAAGTTGTAAAAGAGAAGAAGTTTTGCAATTGAAGCCTTAATTTTAGGCACTTTATAGGATCATCCCTTTTCTTTTGAGTTTGATATTTAGTTGCAGGCCCTTTCCTTTTTCTTTCTTTGGTCGACTAGCAAAAGCTTTAGATTTGGTCATTGGGACCACTATTGCGTCTCTTGTTGCAATAGTGGTTAACACAATCCTACAAGCAAACATTATCAATATACGGGGCAGAACTATGTTAAGTTATACGATGACTCTGATTCTTTCACGGACTAATATTGAAATTTGGGTGGACTCTAAAACAATTTCTACAATAGATTTAGCCATAAACATGGGAGATGCAAATAATAATAAAAACGGGCAAAAGGTTATTCTCCAAAATTGAAGGATTGTTTTTTTTTTTCTAGTTCCTCAATATTCAATGCTACGCAACCCTTTCCAGCAGAGAGGCTAAAGGCGTGTTTTCATCAAACAAAACTAATAGAATAGGTCCCTTCTTTCCCAATGATTGGCTTTTAGTTGGAGGTCTAACAAACATTGAGCCAAGGATTTTATAATAGATGATTTGGGGATTTTGGTTCCCTCATCTATGAATACCTTATAGAAGGAGTAGGAAGCTTTCCTAAGCCTCTTTCAGTTGATACCATGATTTCCCTTCAACCCAACAAAATTACAATCATGTCCTTTAACACATGTTGAATACATTGAGAACACATATTGCACATAGTAAACAAATAAGGCTAACACATTTCAAACCAAAACAACTGTAATTTTTATCTTTGAATGTCGGGATCCCTTCCCTAGGCCAAAGGGCGGCCCAACCGGCACAGTAAACTGACAAACTTGCTCACTATGTCAAGTTTACCCAACCACTATTAAGCATCTCCAATCTCATACAACAACAAACGATATCAGAATAATTAGAAACCTCAGGGTGAAAACAAACAAACATACAAAGAGTGATCATTATATTACATATTTTTCATGTCCAAAATATACTATTGACCACACACACACATATATATACACAAAAGGATGATCGAACTCTAACAAAGGATTAACAAAAAGGAACAAAAAACATCAAGGAGTTAGGCGCTTACCACGCCCTTCCCTTTATTAGCCACTGAAGAACTGAAAATATTAATATAATCGTGAGCCTAAATCAATACGGCTTAGTGAATAGCAAGACCAACATGTCAACTATAACTAACATCCCAAAATAGTGCATGTATGCATGAGCAGTAAAATGATATAATATTTGAATGCATGGCATAATATAAAAGCAGTTATGCAACAGTTTCATAAAACATCTCAAATACTTGCCATTTAAAAAATCGTATCCAGGTTAGGGTTAAATCAGCAAACCCAACCTATAGTCATTGCTCGAGTGGGTCTTGAGTCAGGCGTACCGGCCACTCGAGCGGGTCGTGAGCTAGGCGTACCCATCGAATACCCTAACCTCGATGTTCGGCCCTCGAGTGCCATGACTCGGGCAGGTTTTGAAGCTAGGCGGACTAATCATATGCCCTAACCTGACACTCGACCCTCGAATCTAATCCCAATCATATCATGTACCTTGACCCCGACACTCGACCCTCAAGCCTATGCTCTCATTACCCGTGTACATCTACACTTTTCAAAATTCATTCAAATATATCTCAATCTCATGAAACCATTTAAACCATGTCATTTTACACAAGTTTCATGTAAGGAACATAAGTCATAGAAAACACTTGAATCAAACTACTCACCTCGGGTCCCGTGTACTGATGTTCCATGGACAACCGACACCGTCCCATAGTGCTCACTTAAGTCTGTATTATTTAAACTCAATTTCAGTTCTTTATAGAATGTGGCTTAATTTCCTACTCAACTATCTCTAATAGGTCTTAACCGACCCAAATCGAATTCGATCGAATCCAGTCAATTAGTCAAACTTGGTTAACATGATCAATTTTGGTTATTCTTGGTCAATTTGGGTCCAATTGGGTCAAGTTATGTCAAAATTGGGCCAATTAAGGAAAAATTCCCAAATTTCAACACTTAGCCCAAACTCAAGCATTTGTTCTCTTTACGCAGTGAATTTGTAAATTTTTCTGCAACTAATCTGTAAGTCAAATTTGTGTAAAACTTTTCAGATTTCATCTACACTACCTAAAATTTTACCAAAATTTTAGATTCTAATTTTTGGACACCATTTACTAAGGTTTTTAAGTGCATTAACAGGGACTATGAAATCCTATATCTCATGTGACAAATAGTCAAATGGTGCATCAATTTACATCAAATTCAGATTGGGTTGAAATTTGGTACATACAATCTTGACATGTCCAGTGACCTCCCCACCAAATTTCAGCTCAAAATACCTATATTTGGTTAGTCAACTAGTCTCCTACTTTTCTATCATGTAAGAAATTGTTCAAAACTTCAATTTCCTATGGTTTTTCAAGTGTCTATGTATATCTATTGCCCTACTGATTTGAGGCCCTATCATAAATATTTTGTATGACTTAGGTTCCAGAATATTGGTAGTTCAAATCTCATCTCAAAACAGTAAGCCATTATGGCCATAAGTATCCCTAAATGCACCCTACAACATAGCACATATCAATAGTTTAAGAATTTTTTTCAAGTATTAGAAATTAACATGTAAGTAGGCATTTTGGCATGAACATAAAATTGTGCATAGAGAGGCTTAGGGGTTAAGGTTTATACCTTCTTGTAGCCTCTAATATGAGGTTTAAAATGCCTCAAATTTTAGTCCAAACGGACATCCCTAGTCTCTTCAAATGAAGCCTCAAAAACACTTCCCAAAACTGTTTTCTGCTGAAGCTGTTGAAACAGTGAGTAACTAGTCAAGTTCAAGGCTCTATAAAACGTGGTTAGGATCTCAAATTCTAATTTTTATCACTTGGAGATCGAAATACATATGTCAAAGAAGAAAATGAGTGATTTTACCTCAAGAACGGATCTTTGATGGGCTGGGAATCACTCTCTTAAAGATCAGACTAACACAGTTTTTCTGCAGATTTCTACTGCAACAGTAGCCAACAACATTTTTTCGTGGTCGTTTTCCTCTCTAGTGGTTGTGCATTTTGACAAAGGGCTTGGGGATTCTTCGAGAGGGTTGTGTGAGCTTTGAAAAGAGCCAAATTTCAGATAAAACAGACTTGGAATAAAGGAGATATGAACTCTAGAATATGGGTTACAGGAACTGAAAACTGGAAATCTTGCTCAAGAATGGGGTTTGTTGCATGTTGAGGTGGCTTAGCATGGCCAATGAAAGTGTCACGTGGCCCATGAGCTTCCATGCATGATGACTTGTTGGCACCATGTATTGGCCAACTCAGAGGTGTGATTGGATTGCCAAAACCTGGGGTTCAAAATCGGGTCCTTTGCTGGTTTTTCGCATGGAAAATGCTAAAAATATGCCCAAAATTTTTTTTAAAAAGTGCCAAAATGAAGGGGATTTGGTATTTGGGTTTGTGGGCTAGCCCACGTGCAATGGGCCAATTTTGGCGAGCCTGCGCGCCTAGTTGGCTTGGGACGAACCACAGGCCCATCCCGTTGGCCCAAGCCAATTTTCGGCCCATGCGCCCGAATTCAGTCTTTTTTTTGTATTTCTATTTATTATTTCTTTCCTTTTGGTGTATATATATATACACTTGATTTTCATCATTTTTTTCATTTTTTTCCTAAAATCGTTTGATTTATTTTCAACTCAATTTTCTTCAAAAATCCTCTGATTATATACCATTTTATCATTTATACCATTATTTTTTAAAAATTAAATAATCCACCCAAAAATTATATTTTTCTCTCAAAAATTCTATTAATTACTCTAAAAATTTCATAATCATTCTAGAAATTCGATAATTAATTTAAAAAATCATATCCTTTCCATAAATTATATTTTGCTTATAACTTCATGTATTTTCTCCTCAAAATTATATTTTTTCAATTACTCCAATTTTTAAATAAATAATTTAAAATTGAAAAAATTCATGTCTTTTCATTAAAAATTTCAAAAAATACATGTATCGAACCCATAAATTTTGTGCATCAAATGATAGGTCGTTACTGCTATTCCATTATGATTGCCACCAATCAACTCTTTAATTTGTAATGACCCATATTTTCGAACACCAAGTCGATGGGTTCGATATATGTATTTTTGTATATTTTCTAGAATTGGTAATGAAAATATATGATTTTTCTCAAATTTTTGTGATTATACCCATTTAATTGACGAAAATTAGGTTAATTGAAAAATATGATTTTCAAGAAGAGGATGCGTAAATTTTTGAAGAAATATGATCTTTGGGAGAAAATATGATTTTTTTAATAATTTATTTAAATTTTTAAGAAGGAATAATGAATTTTTGGATAATTATTTAATTTTTGAAAGAAAAATGTTATTTTTGGGTAAAGTATGTGATTTTTGAGGCAAACATTTTCAGCCACCAATACTGCCCCGCTGGCCCCCTCAACTTCAACCGATGGGGCACCATGCTAGGCCACCCAAGGTTACGTTGGTGGCCACGTAGCAGTTCCTAGACCTTGCAAAACCACCCAAAAATAGCACAAGAAAACTAGGTTTTGCAGAAAAACAGTTGCAATACCCTACCTTTGTACTCTTATATCTTCCTCATCCCATGTCCATTTTAGATGATCTTGGGGTCTTTAGAAAGCTCTCACTACCTTTTTCAAGAATGTGCAAGCTGTTGGTAGCCATTAGAGATTGACACGACCACGAAAATATGATGGTCAACATAGTTGCATGTTGAAACTACTAAAAAAGTGTATTGATCTGATTTTTGAGAGGTTGGTTTATAACCCATCCAAAGTCGAATTTTGAGGTAAGACTACTCGTTTTGATCCTCTCAATGTTTACTTGAATCTCCAATTGATAGAAAATGAAAAATGATATTTGGAACATGGTTTCTAAGGTGCCAAAAATGGTTTGTGGCAAACTTGACAGTAGAACATGTTCTGGGAGCAACTTCGGGGCAACAGTTAGAACTGTTAGGAGTGTTCAATTGGGCCGAAATTTGGTGTGTTTAAACCTCACACTTGAGGCTCCAGGCAGATATAAATCTTGTGTTATAAGCTCTTGTATTCATGAAGTTATATATGCATGCAAAGGTGCCTTGTTAGGTAGCTGTTTTGACACTTAGAAAAAAAAATCCTAGAGTTTGTAAATGCATACCAAATGTTTGAGAGTGTATTTGAATGAGATTTTACACACATTTCCTTGCTATTTTGAATGGATTTTCATCAATGAATGTTCTATAATCTTAATACTTATAATAGAATGAGTGTACCAAATTTCAACCAAATCTGAGTAGAGTAAGCAGGTCAAATTATGCGACCAGTGACTGCCTGTCGCATGCAACCTAAGAAATGAATGTTCCTGATATCTCAATTCAAAATCGTATCAAATAACGTCCAAAATTCCCAAAATAAAATTCTAGTAAACAGTTAGGGGGTATAGGTCAAATATGGAAAGTTTCGTGCAAGTCTGACATAGGAATTGATCACAAGAAAATCAAAAAACTTACTGCGCAGATAGAACAAAAAGGCCCGAAATTAAAGTCCCTGTTAACCCACTTAGAAACTGTATCAAATGGCGTCCAAAAATTGAAAACTAAAATTTTTAGAAATATTTAGGGAATGTATATTAAATTTGTAAAGTTTTGCACAAATCTTACGTACAGATTGAATGTAGAAAAATCAGCAAATCTACTGCATAGGTAGAACAAAGAGTTGAAAGTGTGACTAAGTGTGAAAAAATTGGGGATTTTGATTAATTTGATTTATTTTGACCCATTTTGACCGATTTTTGACCGAAGTTTGACCGAATTTTGACCAATTTTGACTAAGTTTGACCAATTGACCAAGTTGACCGATTCACTAAATTGATCAAGTCAAATTTGGGTCTATAGAGATCGGTTAGGGACAGTTGAACTATAATTGAGTCATGTTTCACAAAGGAACTGAAATTGAGTTTTAATGACACAGATTTGAGTGTCTATGGTGGGACTGGTCGAGTGTTGACAGGATATGGGTGCACAGGACCCAAGGTGAATAGTTTAATTCAAATGTTACTTTAACTGCGTTCCTTGCATAAAATGTGATTGAAATGACATCAGTTGTATGGTTTCTTGTGATTGAGCTACATTAACTAATTTTGAAACACATGTAGTCGTACATCAATAGTGAGACCATAGGCTCGAGGTCTGAACACAGGATCCGGGTAAACAATGTGATTGAGATTAGACTTGAGGTTCAAGTGTTAGGGTTAGGGAATATGATTAGTGTGCCTAGCCTCAGACCCGATAGAGTACGACATTTGTGGATCGAGCATAGGGTTAAGGTATTCGATGAATATGTCTAGTTCATGACCCGCTTGAGTGGTCGGTACGCTTGACTCATGACCAACTCGAGCAATGATCATAGGGTTAGATTTGATGACTTGAACCCTAGTCTTGATACAGTTTTAAGCTACATGTATTTAAACTAGTTTTCTTTAACTGTTGCATTATTTATAATTGTTTTTATTACATGTCATATTTTTATCACTACTATTCATGCATACATGCACTGTTCTTGGAATGTGAGTTATTTGTGACATACTGGTTTTACTACTCACTGAGCTACGTTGCATATTAAGTGCATTACTCTACTAACATTTCAGGTTCCTTAGCGGTCGACAAGGGGAAAGGCGTGGTGATAACCTAGTTCCCTGGGTGGTTCTACTTTTCTTTTTAGGTTGTATTAGAGGTTGGTCACTTGTATGTTTGTAACCAATGGTCAAATTGTTTACTTTTGAAAATGAGACTGTATATAATATTTTGTTTACTCTTGCACTTTACTAAATGGATGTTTAAATTAGTCTAGTGTGGCTAGATAGTATTGGTTGGAAAGGTATAATCGTAACTGGGTGAACTGGACGCGATGAGTGAGTTCGTTGAGCCACCATGTCGATCAGCCTGCTCTTTAGCCTAGGGAAGGGGCCCTGACATAATTAACCCATATATTCACTCATAGTGTGAAAGGACTAGTGAAATAATAAGAGGGACAATAGGAGCAATAGTTGCACCATATTTACTATAATTTTAATAAGGACCTCACTTCCCCTCAACCAATTGGTACCCATTAATTCACTTTTGAGATATGTGAATCTCCTCCTGAATGGTAGCATAGGTGTTGGAAATAGATAAATGAACGATATAAAATAGTGAGAGAAAGATTCATATTTGGTATCAAATGCTTTTATCTTGTGGATCTGAAGAATGTTGAGTTTCTTTTTGAGGGTCCTAAGAAATAATCTAGATGTAGCATGAATTTTACCCTTTCCATGTTAAGGACCAAAGATAGAGCTTGAGAAAAGAGAGATCTCAAAAGCTACTTCAAAAGCCTTTAGTGCCACTATGCAATCTCTATTGCAACAGTGGATGGTACAATAATAAGCCCATGTTTAGAACTAAAAATAAGAGAAGAGTCCTATTTAAAGGAGGCTAAAACATTGAGGTATACGGAGAGACCACAAAATGATTCTTGAATGTTTGCGTGGTGCCTATTATGATAGATCCTAAAAAGATACGAGGAAAGAAAAAAGAGTTGCACAAAAAAGGGAATGGAATGTGTGCATTTGTATACAAGATGCTATCATTAAATTTATACTCATTATACTAAGATATATATATATATATATATATCCAATCTAAAGCTATTTTTTACACTTATCATCAGTATTTAAGTCATAGTACATCCTCATACTACGCCTCATTTAAATCAATAACCATATGTAATAAAAATTTGCTCATACATTTCATCAAACACCTTGCATGCCTCTTCTACAAACTCTAAAATTTTTAAAGTGTCGAACCACCTTTCTAACAAGGCACCTTTGCATGCATACAACACCACAAATACAAGGATTTATGACATTGTATTTATATCTTCCTAGAGCCTCAAGTGTGAGGTTTAACCACAACAAGTTTCGACCCGATCGGATACTCCTAACAGCTTCAACCATTGCCCCGAAGTTGCTTTCAAAATACGTTATGTTGTCACAGTTTGCAAGCAACCATCTTCGACACCTTGTAAACCATATTTAAGATATTAATTTTTGTTTGGAGATTGAAGTACACATGAAAAAGGACCAAAATGAGTGGTTTTACCTCAAAAAGGACTTCGGATGGGTTAAAAACCAACACACTTTCCTTTGCTTCTGGTTCCAACTATGTCTAATAGCTCCCCTTCGTGGTTATTTTTGTCTTAGCTGGTTGGTATTTTCAATCGATGGCTTCCAAAATCTTGAAGAAAGTACTTAGAGGTTTCCAATAGCTGTGAAATCGTGCAGTTCTGAGTTGGGACGAAGGAGTTATGAGGGCGTGAAGTTGACTGGTTAAAACAATTTTTTTGCAAAAAACTGGGTTCTTGTGTTGCTTGGGAAGGTGTTTGCTCGGCTTAAACAGTGCCACGTGGCCACTCACGTGACCTGGGGGTGGCTTGGCATGGTGCCCTGCCAGCGGGAGATACAGAGGCTAATTGGCAACGGTGTCAGTGGTCAAAATTCACTCCCCAAAATCGATTTGTGCTAATTTTTTGGCTGGAAGTAAGGAAAGAAAGGAAGAAGGAGAAGGAAGGAAGAAAGGAAAGAGAGGAGCGAGCTAGCGTGTGGGCCTCCAAGTGTGTATGTCAGCCCACGTGCCATGCCCGATACTCACGGACCATTCAACCCGTGCGATGCGTAGCCGGACTACATGGGCTTGGGCAGTCCAGGTCTTGGCTGCCTAGGTCCGATTTTTTAACATGAATTTCTCTCCTTTTTTGTGTATTTACTTGTATATGTATATGTATATTATTTTATTTTATTTTTTCTTTCTTTTACCATTATTATTATTTATTCTCTTGCCCCCTATTTTCTTCAAAATTTCCTAACTACACTCTAAATTTTAATTTGCATATTTATTTTTTCAAAAATCAAATACTTTACCCAAAAATTCATTATTCCTTTCTAAAAATTTAAATAAATTCTCTAAAAATCATATTTTCTCCCAAAAATCACATTTCTTGAATAATTACATATTCTCTTCCTGAAAATCATATTTCTCAATTAATCTAATTTTTGTCAATTAAATAGGTAAAATTAGAAAAAATTAGAAAAATTTATACATTTTCATTGAAAATTCAGAAAATAAATGGGAATGCACATCTCGAACCCATCAACTTAGTGTTCAAAAAATATGGGTCGTTACATTTATGTACAATTCATGGTTCTTTCTTTGGAACAACATAATAGCCTTATTAAAATTTTCTTCTAAGTTTGTGGCCTTGGGTCCACTTGTATCTTTTAATGTTGTAGTAGTAACAAATGAGAAGCCTATACGTTTTTTTTTTTTTTTTTTTTTTTTTCATTTCTTTGGTTTGTTGATTGATCCTTGAATCTTTTGGAGTTGAATAGCCAAGTCCTTAGTGGTTATAAGAACTTTGTCCCATGTTTA
The DNA here is from genome assembly GCA_030144865.1 of Tinospora cordifolia. Classification (NCBI taxonomy): domain Eukaryota; kingdom Viridiplantae; phylum Streptophyta; class Magnoliopsida; order Ranunculales; family Menispermaceae; genus Tinospora; species Tinospora cordifolia. The sequence goes on from JAJIYU010001086.1 coordinate 24,345, forward strand.
AAATTTTGTTAATTTTGGTTTTTTCCTATGTTAAGCCTTTGTAGGATCTTTTTAGCACGAACTTTGCTCCAATTTCCTCGAATCTTCTTGATTGTGTCCTCCATTTGATCTCTTGTACACGTACAACATAAGACTTTTCACCCCAACCCCATCTAGCTAGCATAATCCATTAGGTATTTCTAAGCGTAATCTAAAAATACTATCTTCACACATACTTTCCAGACCCAAGTAAATGTTTGTAATCACACTTAGCCCCTTCCTAATCTTAAATGGTACACCAGTCAACTGTTATAAGCAAACCTATCTTTGAGTAAACAGTGTGAAATAAGGTTCGAGGCTTTGATTTTAAAAGTGTTTTACATCCAATTTTCAGGACATTAATTTAAAATCAAACTCTTTGCAAAACCAAAATAATAATTTTCAAGTTTGCAAAGATACTTGCGCTTGAATGCACAATTGCACATAGCTATATCATATACAAATACGAAAAATCAACTAATTCCTATCACGATAAAACTTTTAAAAAGTTCTCAAAACTTCTTGTTAGGACAACAGTAAAAATGACTCACATACACAAAACAGATTACATGTGTAGTATTTGATTGAAACCACAAGAATAGGAATTCAAGAGACCATCGAAAGTAGTACATTTAGAACAGTAGAGGGTCCTAGACTCTCAAAAACTCATCTAGCACTAGTTTGTGCATCTCCTCGTACATGTAGTTGCTTTAAATAATCTACTATAGTAATCTCACAAAAACACCAAGGAAAGATCTCCAAAGATGAAATGTAGAAATCTCATACAAACTGTGGAAGAAAATAAATATATCTTGCACACACTTTTTACAACTTTACCATCTCGTTTCTTATGTGAGAACCATGATTAAAAAATGGGTTTATATTCAAAAATAGATGAATGACAAGTTTTATATTTAAAACTTGTCAAACATATGTTGCATAATGTGTGACCAAACTGATATTTAAAACTAGATGAATGACTAAGATTTGACAATCTAAGTATAGGTTTATCCTGTTGTAATGCATTACAATAGCCCTATAACGCATCATAGACAACCTATAACACGTTATGACTTGAGCTATAATGTATTGCAACCTAGAACACCCTTGAGACATGTACTAGAATGTCTATAACACGTTGGAGCCATTGTAACTTGTGTTTTTTTTTCTTCATGTTCCTTAGTTCAAAACCATCAATATCTAGACTAAATATTTGAAATGCTCATGAAAAGGATTTCAGCAGCAAACAATGTTTGAAATCTTTAAAACTATAGAGTCAAGTGGCATATGTTCACTATACGTGAATGTAAATAGCCTCCTTGACCAAGATTTGTTGGCCTAAGTAGCTTTTTATTAATATTCTCCTATGTTTTGATGCTAACAAACACTATGCCTATGGGACTTGTAGTTGTAGTGAACATGTAGTTAAATGTCAAAGATGAACCACAGAAGACGAGAGACATAGCAAAAATCAAACTGAAGTCAAAGTAAGGTGGCATAAGTTAAGTAGGACTAAGAATATGCAAATCAACTAAGCTGAAGAAGAAGTCAACTGAAAGATCGAAGCATGCAAGTGAAACATCCACCATTGTTGGAAAAATCTGGTCCAGTCAGGGGCAGTCGATAGAACCGATGATGTTACCACTATGACACACGTGTCAACTGCAGATCAGCTCTAACAACTGCGGGATTCGCTGCAAATCTTCTAAAACAAAACTGTGGGCTCGCCGTCAATCTTTTGAAACGAAACCAGGGGCCTGAACTGGACACACCAAGCTGTCTAGTTTGCACTAGCAACCTGTGTTTTCCCCTGCTATTGAGAAACGTGGTGTTTCATTCAGGCTGGTAAACCACTCCGGTCATGGCTGACTGGGACCTCTGCAACCAAAACACATGTTCGTCGTTCATGGCTTCCACATTCAACTACACCCACCGACCTACGTCAGTTACCCGCCTCTTTCACTCTACAAATTCTTGCGATTCTTGAAGAATTTAGATTAAAAAAAAAAATAATAATAAAGCTACGCGACCCACAAAGCCTAGAAGAAGAAGAAGAAGAAGAAGAAGAAGAAGAAGAAAGAACGAAAGAAAGAAATAAAGATGAAATCCGAAGACCGTATCAGCAAATTACCAGACGAAATCCTCCTCCAAATCCTGTCCTACTTACCCACACGCCAAGCAATTCGGACAGGCATTTTATCAAATAGGTGGCGGGCACTCTGGACCCTATCCCCCACTCTCGATTTCTTTCTCGAATTAAACATCCACCAAGACCAGTACATCCAAATTATCAACACCCATCTCGAGACCCACAAATCTGAAAGCGTTCACCGCCTCCAAATCCACTTGCTTAAAGACCAGCAGCTCTCCCCCGCCGTCGAAACCTGGTTCCGTTTCGCAACAACCAGAGGCGTGCGAGAGTTCATATTGAAAACGTATCTTGGAAAGGCGTTTCTAAGAATACCCGATTTCTTCTTCCACCACGAGCCCCTAACGAAGCTGTCAATGACATTCGGGTCCATCATCCCTCCTCCAGATTTCAAAGGCTTCGGCAATCTCAAGGTCTTGCAGCTGTGTGTCGTGCAATTGTCGGATGAGACGGTCGAGAAGTTGCTGCAGACGTGTCCGGTGTTGGAGAGGCTGTTCTTGATGCAGTGTGATGATGTTAGGGAGATTAGGATTCGTGGTGGTGAGAAGTTGCAGTTGAGGAATTTGCAGGTTGTGGGTTGCCGTGGATTGCGAGTGATGGATGTGGTTGAGGCTCCAAATTTGGCAGGGATTACGTACGAAGGGCCAGAGATTGATTTGAGGTTGAAGGGTTGCAGTAGCTTGATTGAGGCTGCGATTACGTTCTGGGCTACTTCCATTGTCGAAGATGTTCGCGTATGGAGAGGTTTGGCGCCGAGTGTCACCGGCGTCAAATATATGAGAGTGTGCAGCTGTTTTTCTCAGGTGTTTTCTTTAATTATTTTAATACGACTTAAATTACTGAAATTATTTTAAAAAAATATTAATGAGGACAATTATAGCAAAGCTTAATAATTTAGAGGATAATTTAGTGGGTTTTTTTATTAAATTAAAAAAAAGCATAAAATGATAGGTATAGAAAGAGAGCTGGTTTTTGCACCATTTATTTATTTTTTAAATTTCAGCACCATCATAAATTTAAATTCATGTTTTTCACTTTTTAATTTTCTTTCTTTTTCTCATCATCTAACACTATACTCACTCCATCTAGCGTCACCTATATATATATATTATTTTATAGATTTTTCTGTTATCTAAAGTCATTACTCATTTGAACAATATTTTAATGTCGTCTTTAATGATTTAATTATTTATACAATTTTATCTTAATATTGTTTTAGTATAAATATTTTATTTTTTTAGTTGAACTCACTTCGAAATAAGAGAACAATTATTTTATGTGTGATGTACAAGTTTGCTAATTTTATCTTGAAAAATTAAAGTAAAAGAAATAGTTAAACATGTTAATATAAACAAAATAACACATTGGAAACATTTTATAAACTTTAAAATTATTTAAGTAATTTAATTTTGAAAATAATGAATTTTAAAATCTTAATCTTTATTCATTTAATTTTAACTATTGGTTTAATTATTTAGAATTTAACTAAGATATCAAAGTTAAATTTTGTTTTTTCTTTATAAGATACAAAATAAATAAATAACATATGGTAGCAAACTTAAAAAAGAAAACTTTTCTTTTAATAAGATACTGAGATTAAAAAGAAAGCTTTATTTGATAGAAGGGTTAAAAAGAGTGGTAAAATAAATTAAAGTATCCAATTAGATGTAAAGAACACAAAATTTGGACATTATTTCATTTTTAAAAAAAGTAATATCCCAAGAAATAATTAGTTATTGTAATAATAAAAAGTACATTTAAATTGATGTGATAAGAAAAATATGAAAATATGTAGTGCATTTTGCCCTCACGAGTAAAAAAAAAATTTTTTTTTTAAATTAGTAAATTATAAAACTACCCTATTAATAATAAACTCATCTTTATTAAAAATAATAATAATATGAGCTTTGGGTACTAAAACGTTTCAACCCAAATTATATATGTATAGGTTACATTGTAAACTTCACCCCAGAAAATTGTTGAAGTTTAACATAGTTTTTTTTTATTTGACTATTTTTACCAAATTTCTAGAACTGCCATTCAATATTTTTAATTTAATTATAAAGTCTTTTTTTTTTCTCCAAGTGCTTTTTCGCTTTATTTATTTATTTTTGAATTATTTCTTAAGATATAATTGTTTCTTGGTTGATTGGTATTGTGGGTGGCACAGTTCATCTTCGCAGATTATTACATCAACAGAAGCTCACACCATGTGTTCCTGAACCTAAAGGAATTCCATTGGTCTGGTGATCTGGGCTGCAAGTACTTGATTCTTGCTCTCGCTGCATTTCTAGGAGATTGTCCCTCACTGCAAAAGCTTACCATCGATGTGAGTGTTTCGTTTAATTCCTCAACTTCTCTTGTTACCGTTAGAACAACTTTCACAACTCATGCGAATTCAGGTTGAGAACCAATGCCTCATAAACCCAGATGACTGGACCAACTGGTACAACAACTTCGTCAATACATGGATGCCGCCCTTAAGAAGTGGCCGGGGGCTCGGTGTCATTGGGTGCAAGGACCGTAACAAAGCTAGGAACAAGAAGAAACACTATCTTCATCAGTTCAAGTACTCATTTACCCACTTGAAAACAATAGAGATTGTTGGGTTCTCCGGCAGGAAGATGGAGATGGATCTTGTAAGGTTTCTTTTGGCTAAATCTCTGGTTCTTGAGTCGACGGTCTTGACATTTCTGCAGCATGAGGAGATAAGTAGCACCACATCCAAAGGGGTCTTGCAGCGGCAGCTTTCTCACTTGCCCAAAGCTTCAAAGCACGCCCAAGTGGTTCTGCTTGAACCTCCTACTGCTGCAAATGAGCTCAAGTTTCATGAGAGAGCACACTGATAATGAAGGACTGGGTTCAGGCATTTGATCTTTTTTTTCCTTTTGGGTAAGAAACGTAAATTGTTTGTCGAAAATATGAAAGAGGATCTTGAACAAATGCTCCATTCAACAATGGGTATGTTGCTGCTTCTGCCAATCCATAAAGAAATGAATGATGAAGTTGTTTTTCTATCTCATCTCATCTGAGGCAACTGTACCTCTGTCTTGATAAACATTTTCAGATAATCTTTTACTTTTCCCCTCCCAATTAATTTATGTGAAATCTTTGAACAGACAAAGATGACTTCTTAATATTTTTGCATTATATATGGGCATTAAAACACACATCAAATCTATGTAAAACAAACTCACATCACTTAAACAACACTCACTGCTAAGCAACGCAGTCCTAAGAACAAAGGGCAAAATCTACATTATATATATAAAACAAAAGGTGGGAAAAATTGAATAAGTATAAATAATGGTGGTTAAGATTACAGTACAAGGGCAAACAGAAAAATTCATTGACTTGGACCAAACTTACATCTGCTTGAAATGCTTAAACTATAGATAAGTTAGAACTTTGCGTGTTTGCAGACTTGTGAGTGCAGAAATGCTAGTCTGACCTGATCTATATGAAAATCTAGAAATGGCTTCAATGTGGTATTCAGTAAACTGATGGATTTGGTCTGTGTTGCTGATAAAAATGAGGAGCTGCTTCTGTTAGCCAGGAAGGATCAATGGTAATGACATTGCGCATGTAGAATCGATCAGTTGAGACGATTGTATGGTAGATAACCCACTTGGGGTTAACTCTGTTGGGGAAACAATCATTTTAGCATTGCACTTTGTTTAAACACTGAAATATACTAGCACATGAAAGATTGCAAGAAATAGAAGATTAACAATTCTAACGAACAAAGCAGCTCACAATATGGTAAGTCTGGTAAGGCTTGAACAATGAACATGATGTAGTGATCATGGTTCAAAAAACAAATTAATTGAATTAAGTTGATTTTTTGAACCATTGAAGCGTGAAGTAGATGCCATAGAAAAATGCAAAAACCTTTTGATAAAATTCTAAAAAACTTCGACAAAGGGTTTAATTTTCCATTAGAAAATGCAAAAAATTCAGCAAAATTGGGACAAAGTACACACGTGCTGTTTCAACCAAGATAACAATATAAGTAATATATATATGTTTTTTAGGGTAGAAGCTAACAACTCATGTAAATTTATGGGATATAGCTTACAGCAAAAGGATGAAAAGAAATAAACTAAATAAATAAACAAATGACACAAAACTTAAAAATACATTGAAAGGCTTTATAATGTCATTTTCTTTAGTTAAAATATAATATAAAAGATGACAAAGCAACATATTTGAATAATAAGCTAATAAATTATGCAATGTAGAATATCAATCTAATGAAGTATATGATTAAGAAGCAAGTTACCACAAAATAGAACATCAAAACATTGAAAGGGAATTAAAACAAAAAACACAATTTCCATATTTACAAACCCCCTTAAGAAGGAATAATTTTGTTAGGTCATTTATAGATGTTTCTATGCATTAAGAGTCTCTTATTAGTTTTTAGTTTATATTAAAATTAATTTAGATATTTTAGCATCTATGCAAAAATCTTCCATGTTGAATTGAATTTCCCTGAATTAATTTCAATTTTCAAGTGACCAAAGTCCTGGGCAAAGTTGCAAAACGTTGTCTACCTCCAACGAGTGCATCTGAATCTCTTCACTCTAAATCCAGAGCTTGGTTCCCTTCTCTTGCAAATAAGTGACAGATTATCTTTCTTATAAGTCAAAGTGGAAGTTGGACCTTGGCAGTTGGTTTGAGTGACTGTCATCCGGGTTCATTATGCCCCTAGCTGTTGTGCTCAACTTCTAGACCTTAGTGAGAGTTCTTAGCTTCCTCTAGTCCCAATACTAGCATCCTTTGACCTTAGTACTACAAACTAATAATAAGAAAAAATAAATAAATCTAGTGTGAAGCAAATTTTAATCTTTGGACGGTTAATTATGATTCTAGGGTCTTGGATGCACTGCCAATTACAAAACTCATCTGTCAAGTCATTTCAACTTGCTTCCCTTTGACATGTTAAAGAGTAAGGAAAATCCAACTTGCAAGTGAGGAAATACAGTAGTAGACGTGTCACATGACAAGCATCATCATACACACCAAATAAAGTTCGATTCACTTGTGCCTTACACATTTTCAGGCTGGTGAAGCCTGAAGGTCATCTTAAAAGTGGGACAATCCCATTCATTTACGATGTTTTTATAAAATTTATGATCTTCTACTCTCCTTATTATTTTTGGTCTTTTCAAGGTCAATCCCTCTCTCATTTTTATCAAGCATTCTGCTGGTAAATTTGCAAATGGAACTAAACCAAGGCAACACCTGCAGACACACATTCATATGCATATACAAATTTCAATATTGGAAGTAAAGGAACAACATGCAAGGAAACTTTCAATTGAAAAGAAAAAAGCATTGAGAACCAACCTAAATAGAACTGAGGATGGATGGATGTGAACTTCTTGAGAACTCCTAAGAGTCTTGTACTTCCCATCATGACTGTATGCCTTTTTGACAATATAAAAATCATGATTATTTAAAATTTTAAACATTGAAATACTTTCTAACAATAGGAACAATGCAGTCAATTGTACTACGTTTTGTCCTCTTCAACAAACATAGGATTAAATGGTTTAAAAAAAACTTTAATGTGTACTAGCAACTCCATGCCACAAACAATGGGTGATAAACCTATATAAAACCAAACATAAAAATGAGGTAAATATTAGGTAGAGCTCATTTATATTCAAATATTCCATAAGCCATATGAAACAACAACAATTCTTAAAAGGTTCATAAACAATTTAAGCTAAATGCATTTTAGTGTCTCTGTACTTGCTTCTAAATGACTAACATACATGTTACTGGTGGTAAAGTTCCATTAGATATTTTACGGACCACATTATCCTTTCTCATTTCCTCATGACCGTGTATTCCTAACCATAACGATTTGATACATGCTGCGTAAGTTCCCTCTGTCACATGAGCATAATATTAGAGAAAGACCAATTTTTAATGTGATATTAGTTTCTTTTTATGTACTAGTTTTTGGCTCATGTTATACAATGTTAAGACCATCATGTAAGTGAAAATGATACCCAAACAACACATTAGAATACTATACAAGAGAATACTAACATATGCATGAATGAGATACATTAACCCAAAGTAATAACATAAAAGATATTTAAGATAGTCAAGGTGTTGTTTGCTTAGTCCAGTAATTGTGTAGATTGGAACGGTAATATTACCTTCTTGTACCCTTACAATTTTTTTTTGCATTTAATGAATGAAACTTGTGTAATTAAGAAGTAAGATTACTTAATATCTTTTGTACTATCCTTACACATTTTTTTATATTTTCAAAGAATTTGGTCTAATCATGTAATCTACATAGCCCTAAAGCTCACTCCACACTCTTGCTCATCAGCCCAAAGTAGAGACAACTTGAAATCCAGTACTTTTGGCATAGGATTGGAGTGGAGGATTAGGAATTTGTGGAGGATCAACTAAACATTACTAAAGTAGTGACAAGCGTGGGATTTCAACGTCATATTTTTGCTATTTTAGGAAAGTTTCATTCATGTAGAACTCAAAGTGAAAGAGCCCAATTTTATTTTCCTTTTTCTATGTGATATCCATTGCAAGGTCTTTCTTCCTAGATAGGTTTTGACATAGTTGCTAATTTAGGAATTTTTTGCTATTTTCAGTACTCAAGTCCCTTTTTTATATGGCATGGTGGTGTTCGGGATTAAGCTTGACTAATCCACCATGGGGATACACATTCCAGCCCCTAGGCCAAGACTCGAGAGACAACATGAGACACAATTGGCGGATCGGTGACTCAAACCCACAACATATGTCTCAGCATTGTACTGTTCCAGCACTGTATCCGAAGCAACCATCACGACAATGTCCCTAGGGGCTTAGTATTCAAGTAAATTTTAGAATTATTTTGTAGTCTTGCCACTTTGAGGTCATTGTATGCGTCATTAGAATTTAGTTTTAATAGAATTAGAGTTTTTTATGATTATCTTTCCTTTTTAGTTGGTATTCTTGTGGATCAATGAATTAGAGGTGTGTTTATTGACTTCCCTGCTCATGGCTTGCATCATAATTAAATTTTCAGAAACAGTGAAAACACAAAACTCAGAAAATGTAGTTAATTTTACTAAATTTGTTTTTATATAAGTTTGTAAATTATGTTATTGAACGCATGTGCTTTATTCTAGTTTATAAGCTCGTCTTAACAAAGTATTTGTTAATTTATATTCTTTGATCATAAGTTGTTTCAACCAAGTATTTGTTAACTGATATACGTTGATCATTTCAATCAAATCTGTTATGAAAAACGTTGTCAAACGAATACAACAGTATCTTATGATTCGAGTCCAATCATTCTTGTTGCCACCAAGTTGATGTTTGATGGCAAGAAAATAACATAAATGAAGGGAAACAGTTGCAGCTGTGAACTACATGAAAAAGCACCAACTTTCAGTTGCACCAGTTACGTTTAGGGAACATTTCTCTAGTCATGCCTTGCACCTAGATATTGACAAGAGCATGCAATTTGACTTCCATGCCAATACATCAGCTTTGATGGAAAAGGCAACCAGGAAAAATCATTGAATATAGAGACACAGAAATAAAATTGTTAAACATAATAGACAGATTAACAGAACATTATAGCGGAGCATTTCATACGACAACACTAAGATATATACCTCCTTTTGTTTGTCTGCAAGATTCTTAAAGCACTAAAATGAAGAATTTCCAGATGATCAGGTTTCACAACAGTTTCAAGAAATAAGTAATAAGGTAAATGTCTACCTCCAAATGACATGCATTAGCAAAAAATCCAGCAGTAATTGCCTTCCGTAAAACCTATAAATCATTAAGTATAAAAATTTAAGGTCAACAAAAAGTAAGAAAACCAGATAAGGGAAGTAATTAGTGATAGAAAACTTATATGAAGTTAAACAGAAAAAAGTAAGAAAGACCGTGCTGCTCTAGCCATAGAAATCCTATGAAAAGTTAGGACACATTATAAGACTTGTTAGAGATTTGGTGTAAGAATAATGTACAGCTGCAACATAGATTTATAATCTAATTGTTGGTAATGACATTTTCTCAAGCTAATAATGTTACTTTCACAAATGCATAAACCAAATCAAAGCCACCATGGAATAGTGGTATAAAGGTTGCTTGGGAACCCAAAGGGTCCAAGTTTGGCTTTTGCCACTGCCTCACTGCAGAGAGTAAGAGATATTAATGGGTCAAGAATGGGTATGATACATCCTCGAGTGCAGCCCAGTGATAGAGTCATGCACAACTAGTCATCAACATTGTATCCTCTTAGGATAAACATAAAGCATAAATCTAAAGCTCATGGGGTTAATATGCAAAAATCTGTATACGATTGTGGGCAAGATTTTTCCTGCCTAATTGTTGGAATACTGTGAAGTGCGATTTGAAAAGGGTTTTGGATGACTTCTTTAGCAGTAGGGTGATTAACGAATTTACGAACAATACCTATATTGCATTGATCCTAAAGAAAGTACAGTCCAACCAAGATAAGGATTTCTGACCTTTTAGTCTTAGCATGATCTAGTATAAGGTCGTGGCCAAGATTCTTGTTACCCAATTGAGATAGGTTTCTCAACCATACAATTGCTAAGACACAGTTGACTTTTGTGCATTATAGACGAATCATAGATGCCACTCTAATTGCAACTGGGGCAGTGGAGGAGTATAAGGGAACACAAAGAGAAGGTATTAATCTTAAGACGAAGTTTGAAAAGGATTATGACATAGTCAGATGGGGTTATTTGGATTAAGTTTTGCAAAAGAATGACTTCGGGGATAGGAGGTGCAGATGGACCTGATGATTATCTAAGAGGGAAGATTGGCACTTCAAAGGGTTGATGCAAGGAGATCCACTTTCCCCCTTCATATTCATTCTAGTTGTGGGATGTCTTGGATAGAATGATGGATAAGGCCATAAAATGTGAGGTGATGAGAGGACGCAACATTGGTAGGAAAGGGTATTCTTTGTTGCATCTTCAATTTGTGAACGACAATCTTGTATTAGTGGAGAATGATGGATCTAGTCTTGATGCTACTTTGAAGGCTATTCAAAGTTCTTGGTTGGATTTGTGGGATGAAATTTAACCTCAAAAAAGCCAAGTGGTTGGGATTTGTATGTCTGAAGACCTACTGAGGGTTATGTCTTCTTGTGGCATGTTTGTGGAAGATGGGCACTTGTCTAACAGATAGTTTGTCTTGCAATCTTATGGGTATTTCAACTGAGAGAAACTCAAGAATTTTTGAGGAACTGGCTTTCCTTGAGGGATTGGTTGGGAAGAAATCTCATGCTCTTGCCATGGTTTTTTATAAGCAAATGCTCCTTGTCTTTAGATATTCGATTCTCAGAGGGGTTGAGAGGACGGGCAAATCGTGTAGAGATGTAGATCACAAGATTGAATCATCCACATATCCTATACAACAATGCTAATGTTACATCAATTTTAATATAAATCACACGTTTCCTTTCAAAAAATTGTTTTCATAGAAAACTTGGAGGGTTGATACTTTTGTCGTTGTTTGGTCCATTTGGTAGGAGTGAAATAATAGGATCTTTTATGACAAAGATAAATATATTTGAGTGTGTTTGGGATTGTTCCATTTATCTTGCCTCTCTATGGATTAGTGCTTCTAAACTATCCAATTGCTTTTCGTTGGGGGATTGGTTAAGAGGCTAAGCCCAAATTTTTCTTGTGCATACTTCTTGTAGTCATACTTCAATTCATCTAAGTATACTTGTGTATATCATGTTGTATGTTCCCCATTACATACATACAATGAAGTTTGTTGTTTCTTGTTAAAAACAAATTTGGGAAGCAAACGACAAGATTTCATTCAGGAGGCATTGCCAACAACTGCTGATCAGTTGGTGAGGCATCTCTCTACCCTCCCAGGAGGGCAGAGTTTGCTTCATCCTTTTTGGCCCTAGAGTCAGCTCTAAACAACTATTATTCATCCAACGGACAATCACAATTTGCAAATGAATACCCCTTTGACAACTTGCACACACTAACCACACAACAAAGCCATGTCACAAGAACTCTTACAAACCGTTGACACATGAAGTATCAAACCCTTCAAGTATCCTTGCATGCAATTCATTATTGATCAAACAACCATAAAGACCAGCCTCCAACAGTCTCTTGCCTTTCTTGGACAAGTGTCTGGAATGGGCACAAAAATCCTTTATATGCTAAAATAGTCCATCATATCTACGATTTCCACTCTTCCACATCCTTAACAAAAATACACTTTTAGTGAATATGTGATTAACACTTTTAGTGAATATGTGATTAATTTATCTTCCTACCAACATAGGTAATAAAAGTTAGGCAAGAAAGCCTGATGCTAAAATCTACACTATAACATTTATGCACAATTGAGCATTATGCTTGCTATGCTCCAATGCAAACCCTTGACCTTAGGTGTGACATAAGCTTTCCAAATAAACCATGCACAAATTGAAGAGAGCAAAAGGTTAAACTTGAAAAAGGACTTAACATTAAAGGTTGCCAAAACATGAATATTCCAACTTTTTTGAGGCCTTCCTTCCTAGAATTTGATGATGTTCAAGATATTCGAGTAGTGAGATTTATTTATTTAGTTCATCTATCCAACTTATCTTTATCTGCATGAAGATTACCAACAAGCCCTCCTGCACTATTATGTTCTAGGACAATCATAAAGGAACAAACTATTTTGTTAATATGATGAAACAATGTATGAAAGTTTTAAGCCATGTGTATGCCAAAATATAATGCTTTCTTCATTACCTAGTTTTAATTTTGAATAGTTCGAACAGGTAGGATACATCAAATGAATAAATCTCCTTGTCATGGAATTCTAAAAGTAGATCTAGAAATCAAGCTAGCATCTCTTTTGTTGCCTTGAAGCTGATGCCTAGCCCATATTGTCTTGGCCCAAAGGAATTTCCTACTCATTGAGAAATCACCACAATCACTCATCAACCAAAGTTTTGTTTATGTTGATTAAACTTACCAATTTCAAGCCTCGGTTTTGAATCCACCCATCATCTCTTCGATTACAAGAATTAGTTGTCTAGGAATATGAAAAACAAATAGATACTTGTTATAGCCTCAACCATGGCCCTCAAAAAGCAAATCTTCCAACTTCAAGATGAGCAACTTTATGTCCATTCATTAAGCCTCCTTGAGATTTTATTAATAATTAAAATTTAAATTCAAGGGATTGCCTCCCAAATCCAAATGGAACACTGAGATCAATTAGGGACCAAACCCCTATAATTTCCCATCCAATGTTGCTAAATCACTTAACTCTTCCTTCAACCAAATATCCACCATTTGACTTTTCCATAAATTTATCTTAAGCCCCAAAACCTTACAAAAACATTTAGTAACCTTAAAGAGTGTTCATCAAACTATGTTCAACACATGCAAAAAATAGTAAGTCATTGCATATTACAGATAAGGCACTTGAACCACTTCTTCCCTTCATACTGCAAAGTATGCAAGCACATTTTTTTCTGGTGCCTTCGTACTGCAAAGTATGTAAGCACATTTGTTTCTTTTGCTTTCTTCCTCAACTCATAACATGTCTTCAGCCACCACAAGCAATAAAAAGGCGACAGGTGGTTGGCTTTCTTAAACCCCTAGAACTTCTGATCTTTCCTCCTGATCACACATTGGTAAACACTAAGGAAGACGTATTGTTCACAAGAGTGAATTATGTGTACCTTAGTCAAGGTGAGCTCTAGCTTGCACCTCAGGCACGCCTTGAGGTAAGGCATATTTGTTGCACCTCAATGCTTGATTGGCAAGGCACACCAACTCACGTGTGCACCTTGAGCGAGCCTTTGCATGCCTCACTTTACACTTCTCTCATTTTATTCCAAAATAATCATTAAATAAATACTACATCATATATTTCTTTTTTATATGTTGCATTGAATAAATATACATAATACAAAATATAGAAGACAAAACATTAAGGAAATTTACACTACACTTTTACTTTTTTTAAAAGAAACAGTTCCCATTACCAATGATATAAGAGTAATTACATATGGGAAATGACAATCTAACAACCAATAAACACCTACCCCACCAACCCACACACAACCACGCCACCAACTTGCCTTCCCTCAATTACAAAACATTACCCTACCCTTTTAGCCAATCCGGCATGAAATATCCCAATGACAAAGAACTATTATTAATCCAAAAATGATGCTAAAGACTAAGATTCTTCCCAGATTGCGCACGAGGGCAAAACCTTGTCATAAAAAATTCTAGCATTCTGCTTCTTCCATAAGCATTAGACCACTGCCAAGCTTGCCACCACCCAGTAGGCCCTCCACTTCACATCAGCCTCCTCCCAGAACGGACAAACATAACAAAGAATCTTGATCAGGAGTCTATGAAAATATAGAAAAATGCCTCTCCACCGATCCTGCACACTGGATGACAAAGGACATTTGAGAAACAAGTGGTCCACTAATTCCTCATCTTGTTTGCATAAAAAACAACAGGGAAAAAAATAATGCCTAGGGAACCTTTTCTGAATTATATCTCTCATGTTAACTTTCCTTTTGACCACCACCCAAGCAAGAAATTCCACATTGAATGGAACGGGAAACTTCCAAATCTCCTTCAAAATAGGAGAGGGCGGAAGAATCAGAATACCCATCAAGTGGGCTAGAAAGGATTTTGAAGAAAATTCACTTGAGTTTTCTTTGATCCACACAATTCTATCCACCCTATTAGGCATCACACATTCCTAAAGCAATGCTCGAAGATTTATCTCTTCTGCTTCATACCTTGGCCCTCAGCCTGAACGTAAATGGAACATAAATGAATAGGTGTCGAATCTGCTCTATGGTCTGCGAAGAACGATATAGACCAGTTATGACCTGATGAAAACCTATACAATCTAGG